>JAFVLL020014560.1:106235-115759 GCA_021397915.2 Tor tambroides | reverse complement strand
AAGTTTTAGGTATAATCCTTCATGCCAGATTGAATCGAATGCTTTCTTGAAATCAACGAAACAAGCAAAAATGTACATATTTGTCAATTAGTGTTTGTAATGTAAAAATGTGATCGGATGTGCGATATTTTGGGAGAAAGCCAATTTGGCATTTACTCAAGGCATTGTGTTTCATAAGGAAGTCTAACACTCTAGATCGACATTCGTCATGATTCTGTGCTCATGGGAGTCACTTCAAAGATTTTACATACCCAGCGTTATCAAGGTAGTCAGTTGAAGTACAGTGATGTGTCAGAACTCATAAGTATTACAGTAACATCTCTATATACAAGCAAAACATGAGGGCTCGTATCATAAAAGTTTCAAAACTCTGCTCTCTTCTGTCTCATCCTTGTCTTTATTTTTCATATTGCCTGTGCATAATTTCGCTGGTCATAAATAAATAAATGCATAATCGCTTTCTTTATGTCCTCCGTGTTTACTTCTGTATGACAGCGCACTCTGCAAGTGGAATCGGGCTACTTTTTTCTACTGTTGCCGCAGGTTGTTTTTCAAATTCGTGGGTTGACGCAACCCCACTAACACGATATTTACTCAATGGAAAATGATTGGGCTAGTTTTGGATTATTTTTGGGAAGCAATTGGGTGGATTTTGTTGTGAAAACCTGGAAACTCTGTTCGTATCGTTCTTTTGCGCATGCTGGTCAGTCCAGGACCACGATCTGTTCACACTGGAAATCTGATATTGGCCACATTTAAAACAACAATGTGAACAGCTCTACAAAAAAATCAGATCTGAGCAAAAATCAGAATTGAGCACTAAGTCTCACATTGTGAATGTAGCCATATAGACACATTCACACACACATTAAGACGCTGATTTAATTGTGTTTCTGCTGACAGGGTCCAGTTGGACCTCCAGGACTCAGTGGACCTCCGGGACCACCAGGACTGTCTGTGAGTCTCATAACACTTTAATCTTCACAAACAAACATATCCAGAAGACCATGATGATGAGCGTGTTCTGGTCTCACAGCTTCAGTCTGTAACACTTTGTTTCAGGGATCCATGGGACAGAAAGGATCTAAAGGAAACCAGGTGAAACACACACTGCTTTTAATGTTTTACTTGAATTCATAATGATCTGCTGACCATTTGAGTTGAGATGTGTAAGCTGAGTGTGTTCCCATATATGCATTTAGCAGATACTTTTATTCACAGTGACTTAGAATAGAGGAACATGAGCAATTTGTCACTGAGCCAAGTATTCACAGTGCACAATACCAGTTTTAATAGAAACTAGATTAAGAAACCAGCTAGAGAAGAGGTGAAATGTAAAGGTTAAGTGCTTGAGGATGTCTTCAGCTGCTTCTTGAAAGTTGCAATGATCTCAGCGGTTAACATGGAGATTGGCAGCTCATTTCACAACAGAGGAGCAGAGAGGGTGAAGGCAGGGGCGGACTTAACCAATAACTTAACCAATAAGCAGGGTAAGCAGCCGCTTAAGGTCCCAGGAAATCAGAGGGCCCCATCTGATATTGGCAAAACATTTTTGCAGCATTGAGCAATGTAGCCAATCACAGACATATTTCTTGATTTCTTGAATATAATGACCAGAAGTGTTTAAGTTAGAATCCACTCACTGCTCAAAATGCCCAGTTTTTGTCAAGTGCTGAGTTCTGCAAGTTCGGGAATCCTCTCATTAGAACAATTATAATAAGTGTAAATAGGCTGTATAACACTGTCTCTCTCAGAACAGAGATATTCACCTCAGTAAAGAAAGTATTGTGTTTCAAGTCACAGTTTTATTTATCTTGATGTTTCAAAATGACTCTCTTGTGTGCTTCTCATAGGTGCGCCAGTGCGAACTGCCCTGTACTCGTAAAAATGCACAAATGCATTGACTGGAGAATTTCGCTTAATAATAGATTTTCGATTTGTTTCTCAGCAAACCCTACAGTATGCCTTCAGAACACTTGGAATATAAAATGAGCTGCATGGGATTTTATGTTTGTAAAAAGATTGGAAAAGTTTACAATTTATTGAATGGACAAGTGCAAGCATTTTGTGTTATGTCTTCTTTTGTGATCTGAAAAAATAAGGTAGCCTAACTTGGCTTTAGAACAGCATCAGGTTACCAGACTAATTACTGGTTATGAAGGGATAAAAAAAAAAAACTATAAACTAGAGTGAGCGAGTTATTGTGTTGAGGCCCCACACCTGGAATTTGCTTAGGGCCCCCAGATCAGTAAGTCCGCCCCGGGTGAAGGGTCTGTAAAGTCCAAGTGTTCCTGTCAGTCTGTGAGCTCATTGACACCAGCAGATACTGAATATCCCATGTGATCTGTGTGAATGATGTGGTTTATTCAAGGGCCCGATTGGACCCAGAGGAGATCCTGGTCCTGCTGGACACCCTGGTCCCCCGGTGAGTCTCCAGTCGGCAAAAAAAACTCATTATTGGATGAAAACAAATGTCAGGAAGAGCATTAACTGAATGTGTGATGGAAGTAAACATCTCTCCATCTCTATCCAGGGTCTTTCTGCGGTGGGAATGGCGGCTCCTCCGGCGCTGGATGGCCGAGGGAAGCGGAGGAGACATTCGGATGTGGATGGAGCAGCTATGGAGGACGGAGAGATGCAGGACGAAGAGGCTCAGAGGGAGGAGAAGGACATGGAGGAGGTGTTTGTGTCTCTGGGCTCCATGAGGACGGATGTGGAGGGACTCAGAACTCCACTGGGCACCTACCACAGTCCTGCCTGCACCTGCAAAGAGCTGTGGATGTGCCACTCCGAGTATCCCGACGGTACGGACACCAATGCTGGAGAGTGTTCTGCTTTCGCTATTCTTTGTTAGTCTAGACCGCTGGAGGTATCGTCATCGCCCTGTGTATTCTGAATCGGTTCTCTCTGTGTGACCTTTGACCTCAGGAGTTTACTGGCTTGACCCTAACCAGGGTTGCCACAGAGATGCGTTTAAAGTGTTCTGCAACTTTACAGCAGAAGGTGAAACGTGTCTCCAGCCGCACAGCAGCGTACAGACGGTGAGAGATTCAAATCACATTGACCCCAGACAGGAATTCACTTTTTTATGTTTCAATTAACCAGAACTGTTCATAGATTAAAAAAGAGCTGTCCTTTTGTTGTGGACAAGGGGGGAATCCATATATATATTTATAATGAATATATTTACGATAGAGGATTTTGCCGATACCGATAGCTAGGTTGGGCCACACTGGCTGATACCGATTTTTCAACCGATTAAAATAGATACTGAAGGAAAACTAAAATGGGCTTTACTATTTAAAAAAAAAAAAAACGTACTGAACAACACTTTGTAAATGAATAGTAATAATAATATTAATTATTATATTGATCATTAAAATTAGTTCATAGTTTATCATGTTAACAGAAGAAACTTTAAAATTTAAAAATGCATTAGTAATAGTAAATGTTGATATTAACACACTCTTAACAAGGAACAATACTTCTACAGCTTTCATTAATCGTAATGTTACAAATGGGCTCATATATTACCATTTCATTTCAACAGTCATGCTTAAAGATGGTCATATACACAAAAGCCATAGCACTGAAATACATACATGTGGATATTGTATGTATACTCTCACAGTTTATTTGCTTCTATTTTAGAACACTGCATAATTATCAAATCAAATATATATATATATATATATATATATATATATATATGACAGTCACATACTGGGCAAAATCATAGCGCTGTCTAACCCACAGATATCACACACCGGACACTAAAGCGGCGGTCCAATATAGTTTACGTAATCACCAAATTGGCAAAAGTTCACTTCAAGAATGAACAAAGTGGCATAGATGAACTTGAAGTTCGGTCTTTAAAAAACAGAAAGTTTAAAAAAGAGAAAGTGTGATCTATATTATAGCTCTCTAAATGAAGCATATACAGATGTTATTGGAGCCACAGAAAGACAAATGTTTAGCTGAAAAATACACAATTTTACAGCATAGGATTAAGTCATTATGGACATTAACAATGATTTGGGACAAATATTATGTAATTTAATGGAAAACTATGTGAATAGGGCTCTGTGGTGCAGCAGGATTTTCTGTCTGCTGCATTTAAATCCACATTTGAAGTTTCCCGCTCTGCAGCATTAAGTGTCGAAACAAACAACACGTGCTGTCAGTGATTTCCACCTCTAGAGGCCGCTCTCGCACTGTATAATGACAGCAGACAGTTCTCAGCCGCTTCAGCTATGGACGCAACCCAGAAAATTATCGGCATGGATTTTTGCAGATAACCGATAGTTCTGACAATCAACTATTGGTGCCGATTAATCGGCAAAACCAATCAATCGGTCGACCTTCACGACCTTTTATATATGTGCCGTGTGTGATCAGAAATAACACATCGCTGACGTGTTAATGACGTTTACCGTGCACAGGTCAAAATGGCTTCATGGAGCAGAGAGAAACCAGGAACCTGGTTCAGCCAGTTCAAGAAGGGCTCACAGGTGTGTGTTATTGTGTTGTGTTTCTTTATCCTCTGTGCTCTCATTCATACTCTGTCTGTTGTGTAGTTCTCTTATGTGGATGTGGATGGAAACCCCGTTCACATCGTGCAGCTGGGCTTCCTGAAGCTGTTGAGCGCCACGGCTCGCCAGAGCTTCACATATGTGTGTCAGAACTCGGCCGGCTGGTTTGACAGCACCTCCTTCAGCTACAGACACGCGCTGCGCTTCAGAGGCAGCAACGGAGAGGAGCTGACGCAGCAGAACACGTATTACATCCAGCCCACGCTCGACGGCTGTCAGGTACACACTCACCTCACTCCATACCTTCAGTTCACGTCAGCGACTCAGTGAATCCTGGATCAGTTCACATCAGCGACTCAGTGAATCCTGGATCAGTTCACATCAGCGACTCAGTGAATCCTGGATCAGTTCACATCAGCGACTCGGTGAATCCTGGATCAGTTCACATCAGCGACTCAGTGAATCCTGGATCAGTTCACATCAGCCACTCGGTGAATCCTGGATCAGTTCACATCAGTGACTCAGTAAAACCTGGATCAGTTCACATCAGCGACTCAGTGAATCCTGGATCAGTTCACATCAGTGACTCAGTAAAACCTGGATCAGTTCACATCGGCGACTCAGTGAATCCTGGATCAGCTCACATCAGTGACTCAGTGAATCCTGGATCAGCTCACATCAGCGACTCAGTGAATCCTGGATCAGTTCACATCAGCGACTCAGTGAATCCTGGATCAGTTCACATCGGCGACTCAGTGAATCCTGGATCAGTTCACATCAGCGACTCAGTGAATCCTGGATCAGTTCACATCAGTGACTCAGTAAAACCTGGATCAGTTCACATCAGCGACTCAGTGAATCCTGGATCAGTTCACATCAGCAACTCAGTGAATCCTGAATCAGTTCACATAAACAATTCGGTGAACCCTGATTCATTCCACATAAATGACTCAGTAAATCCTGAATCAGTTCACATAAACAATTCAGTGAATCCTGAATCAGTTCAAATAAATGACTCAGTAAATCCTGAGTCAGTTCACATAAATGATTCAGTGAATCCTGAATCAGTTAACATGAAAGACTCAGTGAATTCTGAATCAGTTCACATAAATGACTGAGTGAATCCTGAATCATTTCACGTAAAGACTTAGTGAATCTTGAATCAGTGTACATAAAGATTCATCAAATCCTGAACTGGTTCACATAAATGACTCAGTGAATCCTAAATCAGTTTACATAAATGATTCTGTAAACCCTGAATCAGTCCATATGAATGACTCACTAAATCCTGAATTAGTTCCTGTGAACAATGCATGCTGAATCAATTAAAATAAGCGACTCAGTAAATGCTGAATCATTTCATATATACTATTCAGCAGATCCTGAATCGTGTGGTGATTTTTGTGTGTGTGCAGTGGCGTTCGGGGCAGGACCGCACCGTTCTGGAGGTGGACTCTGCACAGTCGGACGCTCTGCCCCTGCTGGACGTGGCTGTGACAGACTTCGGGAGCTCCAAACAGAAGTTTGGTTTCAGCGTGGGGAAGGTTTGCTTCAACGGCTAGTCAAGAAAAGACTTTGACAGTGTACATATTTATACAGAAGTCCTTCAGGAGCTTCAAGCATTTGTCTGAGAATCTTGGTGCTACACGAGGCCATATTTGAACTTGTTTACATGATGTAATGAGCTCCATCCAGCGGGTTTGTTTTTACTGTTTAATATGGATGGAGATTCTCTGACTGTGGTTGTGATAAGTTCTGTTTGAGAGGAGAGATTTTTAAATAAAAACATTACTTAATAAAATCGGACACGTGATTTTCACCGATTCACACTGATCAGCTCAACATTTTAGCGAATGAATCAGCATGTGTGATTCATCTGATAGAAAGACCAATTAAATATATTTAGTTTTATGAAATGGGCTTTTTACATGAGTTTCTCATGAACAAACATCCAGGTCAAATTTTATGCCAAAAAAATTAATTAAACAGTTATTTTCATGCCATGTATTTTTTAATTGTATTTTATATTTTATTTTATATAACTTTTACTTTTTTTATTTTTTTTATATTTTTTAATTTAATATTATAATTATATATTATAATTAATTTAATATTAATATTATATTTTTATTTTATTTTATAAATTTTTAATTTTATTTAATTAATATTTTTATTTTATACATTTTTCTTAATTTACTTTTATAGTTTTTATTTCATTTTATTTTATATTTAATTTATATTTAATTTTATTTTTTAATTAAATATTTTAATTTATTTTATATTTTTTATTTCATTTCTTTTTATTTTATTTCATTTTTGCATTACCAGAATGATTATGGGAATTCCCGTGTCTTTCCTGAGAGACACACCTTCCCATCTCTCCCACCCTGCTGGTCTCTCTCTCTCTCTCTCTCTCTCTCTCTCTCTCTCTCTGTAGGGTCAGTATCATGAGACGTTCGTCTTCTGCTGTTCTTTGTTCCGGTCAGCAGTGAATTGGGAAGTTTGGACTTGACTCATCTTCATCAGATTCAGTAGTAATCTGGCTTTGAGTTTGTCTGAGATCCACCTGCGGTTTCTGAGTTGATTTCCCAAACTTTCTTGCCTGCGGTCAGGACTAACAGAAGGACTGGTTTTCCCGGCGGGACATGAGTGCTCCTCTGCTGAAGGTCGGTGCGGTTCTGAGCACCATGATCATGGTCACTAACTGGATGTCCCAGACGCTGCCGGGGCTGGTGGGGCTCGACCCGCATGTCGCTCGCCCCGGAACCTCCGAGAAGATCATCAGCGTACGTACATTACTCTGTGTATGTGTTTAATGTGTGTTTGAGCTTCACTGTCTTTCAGAGCATGTGTGTTTGTGTCAGTCTCTAAACATGAGGTGTAATTCTGAACCGGGAACAAACAAACACAGTGTGGCACTTCCTCTGAGAACTGGAGATCTGCCACTCACAGCCAGTCAGGACCTGGCAACCCAACGCAAACTCACAGCTCCAGCCAGCCAATCAGAAAACACACACTCAGCAGCAATCAGCCAATCAGAGGCAGCAGAAAACACACACTCAGCACTAGCCAGCCAATCAGAGACACACACTCAGCACCAATGAGCCAATCAGAAAACACACGCTCAGCACCAATCAACCAATCAGAGATGCATGGCAGCCTCAAGAGTTAGCAGTGAGATATATAGAGGTATGCACTGACATCACTTTCCCGCTGGAGCACACCTCCTCAGCTGGACTGAGTGGCAAAGGAGCCTGCTGCATGACTGGATTTAATAGAGAAACTGTGAAAACGGGAATAAAACAAACAATATTCAATTTAAACTAAAGGTTGCTGGACTCAAAATAATGTTCCTTACAACTTACCAAATATCCAGTGGTTCATGGATATTGATATGCAGCAAGAAATCGTGTTTTCTGACATTTATATGTGTGTCCTTGTCCACGGGACGTCAGCTCTCTCTGTGTGTGTGTGTGTGTGTGTGTCCGTGGGACGTCAGCTCTCTCTCTGTGTGTGTGTGTGTGTGTGTGTGTCCGTGGGACGTCAGCTCTCTCTGTGTGTGAGTGTGTGTGTGCGTGTGTGTGTGTCCGTGGGACGTCAGCTCTCTCTGTGTGTGAGTGTGTTTGTGTTTCATACGCCGCTGTGACACACACATGGAGACTCACAGTAACCGGATCAGAACAGATGGAAACGGCTCGTCTAATTAAAGAGCCCAGCAGTGTGTGTGTGTGAGAGAGAGACATGGGTTCAGTTTGTGTGGGTGTGTTTGGTACATGAGTGGTTTTATTTTTACAAATGGTTCTTATATAATCTCTGACTTAAAGCTAATGATTTTATTACACTGAGTAGTACCTATGGTTATTATTATTAAATAATACTACAACTAACCATAAAAAACATGTTCATTACTTAAATTGAAATGAACATTAACTGAAATAAAATAAAACAAACTCATTTTATTTCAGCAATAGTTATCTTTTTTTAGTCTGAGAACTAAAATAACTACAACTAAAACTTATTAAAAATGATACAGACATATTACAAAAACTAATTATAGGACAAAAATACACAGAAAAAAATCACTTTTGAAAACTAAGATTAAAATTAAAATGGAAAATAAAATATGAAGAAAATAACTTCTAGTTCAAATTATTAACAAAAGGTTTAATAGTATATTAATGATATTAAAATAGAAAGTAAGCAGTCGTGTGTGTCTCCAGCAGGTGTCGTACCCTGGAGAGGAAGAGGGCTGGCAGGTGTACGGCTCCGTTCAGGGGAAGTGTGTCTGCTCCATCATGACTGCGACTCGCAGCGTCTGCGGCGGAGACCCTCGACACACACGCCTGCTGCAGATCTCTGAGCAGGTGAGCATCACACACACACACCTCACCATCATCACCATCATCATCATCATCATCACCATCACCACCATCATCACCATCATCATCATCATCACCATCACCACCATCATCCTCATCACCACCACCATCACCATCCTCATCATCTTCACCCTCATCATCATCACCATCATCATCATCAACCTCATCATCCTCATCACCATCACCACCATCATCACCATCATCATCATCATCACCATCACCACCATCATCCTCATCATCCTCACCGTCATCATCACCATCACCATCCTCATCATCTTCACCCTCATCATCATCACCATCATCATCATCAACCTCATCATCCTCATCATCCTCACCGTCATCATCACCATCTTCATCCTCATCATCACCATCATCATCCTCACCATCCTCATCATCTTCACCCTCATCATCATCACCATCATCATCAACCTCATCATCCTCACCGTCATCATCACCATCACCATCCTCATCCTCATCCTCACCATCTTCACCCTCATCATCATCACCATCATCACCACCATCATCCACATCATCATCATCAGCATCATCCTCATCATCATCATCATCATCATCATCCTCATCATCATCATCATCATCATCATCCTCATCATCA
>JAFVLL020014560.1:73735-98735 GCA_021397915.2 Tor tambroides | reverse complement strand
TCGAATTTTGAGATGTAAACTCAGAATTATGAAAAATATTATAACTGCAAGATGTACAGTAAACTCAAAATTCTGAAAAAAGTAGGAATTCCAATATATAAATTCAAAATTATGAGAAAAAAGTCAGAATTGCAGCAATTAATCTCAGAATTATAAAAAAATATTACAAATACATCATGTATTTAGCTTTATTTATTTATTTTTTTTTCATTTAAATGTTTAGTTTTGAAATGTTGTATGCATTTGTCATTTTTATTTTTATTTTTTTTCTTAAATGTGTGTGTATATATAGTATTTACAGAGTTTTAACTTTTAGTTTTAGGTACTTTTTCTTATTTGTAAGTCGCTTTGGATAAAAGCGTCTGCTAAATTACTAAAAGTAAAAGTAAGCTCAGAGCTAAAAAAAAAAAAAAGTCAGACTTGTTAGATGTAAACTCAGAATTATGAAAAAGTCAGAATTGAGAGATATAACTCAGAATTACGAATAAAAAAAGTTAGAATTGTGAGATATAACTCAGAATTCTGAAAAATATTACAACTGTGAGATGTAAACTCAAAATTCTGAAAAAAGTAAGAATTCAAAGATATAAGCTCAGAATTTCAAAAAAGGTCAGAATTGTGAGATGTAAACTCAAGATTATGAGAAAAAAGGTCTGAATTGCGAGATTAAATGTTTTAGTATGTTTTTAATATCCTTACACATGTCAGAAGTGATTTTCCGTGCTTTGTCCATGTGTGCTTGTGTCTCAGGTACAGGTCACGTGGTGTATAACGGCTCTCTGTACTATAACAAGCACCACAGTAACGTGCTGGTGCGCTACGACCTGGCGTCCGGCGGCGTTCTGCAGCAGCGGCCGCTCGCCCAGGCCGGGTTCAACAACACCTTCCCGTACTCCTGGGGCGGCTCGTCCGACATCGACCTGATGGCCGACGAGACGGGGCTGTGGGCCGTGTACTCCAGCATTGCCCGCGGCGGGAACATGGAGCTCAGCCGCCTGCACCCCGACTCGCTGGAGGTGCTGCGCTCCTGGGACACGGGCTTCCCCAAGCGCAGCGCCGGAGAGGCCTTCCTCATCTGCGGCTCGCTCTACGTCACCAACTCACACCTGGCCGGAGCCAAAGTGCACTTCGCCTTCCACACGGCCTCGGCCTCGTACGAGTACACCGACATCGCCTTCCACAACCAGTACTCGCACATCTCCATGCTGGACTACAACCCCCGCATCAGAGCGCTCTACACCTGGAACAACGGACACCAGGTGCTGTACGACATCACACTGCTGTACTTCATCCAGACGCGCCGCGCAAACTCCACCGACTGACTCCAGAAACCAGCTCCCCAAACACCCTGAACCTGCATGAGCCACGCATGCCAAGCCCCGCTGAACTCCACTCTGAACCTTTCGCTTTTCCCACACCTGCCAACCTGTATAGCGGATACGCATTTGGACCTCAAAGTAAATATAGAATTAAGAGAAAGTCAGAATTGTTCTATGTAAACTCAGAATTACAAAAAAGTCAGAATTGCGAGATTTAAACTCAGAATTACGAGAAAGTCAGTATTGTGCTATGTAAACTCAGAATTATGAGGAAAAAACCTCAAAACTGTGAGATGTGAAATCAGAATTACGAAAAAGGCCAAAATTGCAAGATTTAAATTTAAAATTATATGAAAAAGTCAGATTTGTGAGATTTGAACTATGCATTATGATATATAAACTCAGAATTACGAAAAATATTACAACTGCGAGATGTAAAAGATGTAAAGATGTAAACAAAATTCCGAAAAAGTAAGAATTCCAAGATATAAACTTAGAATTATGAAAAAGTCAGAATTGCGAGATGTAAACTCAGAATTACGAAAAAGTCAGAATTGCGAGATGTACACTCAGAATTCCAAAAAATCTTACAACTGCGAAATGTAAACTCAAAATTCCAAAAAGTAAGAATTCCAAGATATAAACTCAGAATTACGAAAAAATGTCATAATTGCGAGATTTAAATTCGAAATTACAAAAAGAATTGTGAGAAGGAAACGCAGAATTATGAGAAAAAAAGTCAGAATTATGAGACGTAAACTCGAGAGAGAAAAAAAGAGAGTTGCAGCATATGAACTCAGAATTATGAATAATATTAAAGCTACATCATGCTCAGAATTACAACAAAAAAGTCAGAATTGCGAGACAAACTCAGGGGGAAAAGTAGAATTGTGAGACATAAACTCAGAATTCATAGGGAAAAAGTCAGAATTGTGAGATAAAATGTTGCAAGACTGGAGCTCATTAATTTCCAGTGGTGAGTAGTGCAAAAGCTGCGTGGAGGTCCGATCATATGCGCATGCAGAAAATTCAGATCCAATTTGAGCTTCAGATGCACTAAAATATTTGAACTTCTGCGCCCGCCCGACCGGATGTGATGTATTCTGTGAGCGCCAGGTCAGAATTACCAATATTTTTCCACTTTAACGTTATTCTGTAAACACTATTTCTGTAAAATGGCACTTTAGAATAATTATAGCAGAAATCATTATTTTATAATTATTAAATGATTGTGTATGTTGATTAGCCCCATAAAACCTACTATGATTTTATTTCAGGGCTCATTTGTTTTGTGTGGATATGTTCATACATTCATTATGCTTTGTGAAGAGTACTTCTGTATGTTCATGTCAATAAAATCTCACAAATAAGAAAAAAAGATTACTACGTTATGATTTTTAAATACAGCGTTTGTACAGAAATGATGGGAATTAATATGGTAATTGCCATATTTATTAAAAGAAATTGACAAAATGTCAAGCAGAAATCTACCAGTATGAAACTAGCATATTAAGAGTTTTTTCTCTAAATGTTATTGTTGTATTTTATCTCATTATTATATTAATTAATTCATTTTACTTTTCACTTGTACTTTTTGTAGTTATTTTAGCATGCCAAGTTAAACCAAATGAAAATGATAAATGTTTCTTTGGTAACAAGCTAATGTATATATATATATATATATATTAATAGTTGTAATTGCTTGTTGTGTTTGTAGGTGGCAGTGATGAGTTCAGTCAGTCCAGTCCTGCTTTTTATACACTTCAAGATTCAAGATTCAAGATTTTTATTTGTCACATACACAGTTATACAGAGTATAACCAGCAGTGAAATGTTAGTCAGGTCCGCTCCATGGACAGTGCAATTATATGCAAACCAAACACAAGAATATACATAGATATAAAAGGTAAAAAAATAAAAAATAAATGAAGTAGAAATAAAAAATAAAATACAAAATAAAATGTGCAAAAAAAATAAGTGTGCAGGACAGTATACTGTAGACCATAATAAATAATATAAGAAGGAATGTGCAAGAAGAATGTGCAAACAGGTTATACATGGTATTTACATAGCAGCAATAATTGTTGATAACTTACTGATCATTAGTGGTTATTAAATGAGTCATGTTGATGTTATGAGACCGAGTTTGAGTTGAGGAGCCTGATGGCCTGGGGGAAGAAGCTCCTCCTAAGTCTCTCAGTTTTTGCCATCAGGCTACGGAAGCGCTTACCGGATGGTAGCAAGGTGAAGAGACGGTTACCAGGGTGATTTGAGTCCTTGATGATTTTGACAGCTCTGCTCTTGCAGCGTTTGAGGTAGATGTCCTGCAGGGAGGGGAGAGCAGACCCTGAGATACGCTCAGCTAAGCGCACAACTCTCTGCAAGGCTTTACAATCCTGATTGGAGCTGTTTCCATACCACACTGAGATGCACTGAGTCAGTACACTTTCTATGGTCCCTGAATAGAAAGTTTTCAGGATTGCTGGTGAGACCCTGAATTTCCTCAGCTGTCGCAGATGGTACAGTCTTTGCCTGGCTTTCTTGACCTGTGTCTGGATGTGTGTAGTCCAAGTCAGGTTCTCAGAGATGTTTACACCGAGGTACTTGAAGCTGCTCACCCTCTCCACAGGGGTCCCACTGATCATAAGAGGAGTGTAGGGCCGCTGCTGGCTCTTCCTGAAGTCCACAAACAACTCTTTAGTTTTGCTCTCGTTCAGAGAGAGACAGTTGTCCTGGCACCATGATGTAAGTCTCTCTATCTCATCCAAGTATGCGGTCTGATCATTGTTGGAGATGAGGCCCAGAACCACAGTATCATCAGCAAATTATTCATTTAGATCAGATTCACATTATTCATTTAGATCAGTGGTTCTCAACATTTTTAACTCCAAGGCCCCCAGAGTCCACAACAATATTTGAAGGCTTCATGACTTTTTCATTTGTTCGTGATTTATAATTTAATAATTATTAAAGAGGATGATTTAAAAAAAATATATTTATTTATTCACAATTTCTACCAAATAAAATATTTAAAAACTTTTAGCATGAATATAGATTCATAAAATGTATTAAAATATCCATCAAGTTAATTTATGACTTTTCCCAAGTCTAGAAATCACACTTTTATAATTTTTGAAAGAAAAAAAGGGCGTTGAAGGGTTCATTAGAATAACAAATATCTTGATTTTTAGTTGTTAGAGCTTATTTTAATGCTTGATTTGTCATTTTCTGAGGACTCCTGGTTTTGAACAGTAACTGCACTGAGCATGCGCGGTCCGCTGTGACGTCGCCGCGGTGCATCATGGGAGTCATAGTCTACCTCTTCTTCCTGTTCTCTGACTGCGAGAGTGAGTTCAGGTCAGTTTCGTGTTTGGAAACGAGAAAAAACTTCATAATCAACAGCCTGTAAGTACTGAATTCAGCCTCACGTGTTCATTAAAGCTGTTTATAATCAGTTTAAAGTGTAAACGCTGATGTTAATGCTGATTACAGCGTGTGATTGAAACTAATAACTGCTGCGTCGAGATGATGACAGCTGATAAACAGTATTAACAGTGTGATCAATCAATGATCTATCTATCTATGTCTGTGCGTGTCTATCTATGTGTCTGTCTAATTATGTTATGTCTGCTGATGTTCTTGTGACAGTGAGCAGTGTGTCATCTTCAGTACTGAATCCTCCTGATCTGTCTTCTATCTATCTAAATATCTATCTATCTATCTATCTATCTATCTATCATCTGTCTGTCTGTCTCTTTGTCTATATATCTATCTATATCAGTCTGTCTCTTTGTCTATATATCTATCTGTATCAGTCTGTCTAATCATCTTATATCAGCTGATGTTGAGCAGTACTGAATCCTCCTGATCTGTCTGTCTGTAGATGTCTGTGTTCGAGTCATCTAGCGCTTTCAGCAGGCCCATCTCTGCAGTGGCCTGGGCGTCAAACACCAGCACCTGCCCCGGTCAATTCATCCTGGTAAACAATGCAACCACACACACCTGCGGTCACATGGTCATCTGCCTCAGGAGTTCAGACGGTGTCATTACCTCCCTGTGTGTGTGTGTGTGTGTGTGTTTAGATCAGTCAGACTGAAGATGGAGCCTCTGCTAACTTCATCCGGGGGTTTGCAATCAAGTCAGGATACTACCTGTGTTACAGTAAGGTAAGATGCACTCATGAAGGATCGTTCTGTCATCATTTACTCATGTCGTTCCAAACCTGTGTGACATTCTTTCTTCAGTGAAACACTAAAGGGTGTGCAGTTGTTAGACGATAATAACACACATAAACACTGACATACTGTTGTTTTCATTTCCATCTCACCACACATGTGATGTCTCCACATGCTCTTCATCAGACTCATTCCTGTCTGTCTCTTGTAGGATCTGTCCAGTGGGATGGTTGTGGCGGATGTGAAGGTGATTACGGATAAAGAGACGATTCCTCACGGTTACTGCTACATCCCAGAATTCCTGGAGTCCAGTAAGATGTTTCATTGACAGATGTGGGCCTTAGAGCCTGCACAGATCTGCTTTTCTGTCTCTCCTGAAAAGCTGTGGAAGTGTAATCACTGTGTGTGTGTTTGTACAGAGGCGTCCGTCGGGAAGAAGAAGCGCATCTGTGTGCGGATCGTTCCTGTGGGCAGCGTTACGACGGCTGTTCTAGATCTCAAACTGACAGCCAAGAATAAGACCATGGTGCAGCAGTACACCTGTCTGGGGTGAGAGACCCCACATGCCTGCTCTAGAATCACACGCTCTATTCAACGGTTCTCATATCAGGCACCATACATGTCTGTTCAACAGTTCTATCTGACACTCTG
This sequence comes from Tor tambroides, assembly GCA_021397915.2. NCBI lineage: Eukaryota > Metazoa > Chordata > Actinopteri > Cypriniformes > Cyprinidae > Tor > Tor tambroides. Next base: position 92,590 of record JAFVLL020014560.1, on the reverse strand, counting down.
TACGCTGGTTCTGGAACCAGGCACTCTGGACTTCATGAATCAGATGATCTGTTTAGTGGTTTTAGAATCAGATGCTTTGTATTCTGGTTCTGGAATCAGACACTCTATTCGACATTTTTTCAATCATATGCTTTGTACTCTGATTTTTCAGTCAGACACTATTTTTATGGTTCTCCAGTCTAATGCTCTGTATGTTGGTTCTTCAATCAAATGTCCTCTGGTTCTAGAATCAGATGTTCTGGACATTGGCTCTGGAATCAGATGCTCTATATACTGATTCTAGAACCAGACGCTCTGGTCTCTGATGCTCTGGCCTTGTGTTCTGGATGCTGTATTTATCAGTTCTGGAATCAGACACTCTATACACTGGTTCTAAAATCAGATGCTCTGTACACTGGTTCTAGAATCAGATGTTCTGGACACTGGCTCTGGAATTAGATGCTCTTTTGACTGATTCTAGAATCAGATGTCCTGGTCTATGATGCTCTGGCCTTTGGTTCTGGATGCTGTATTTATCATTTCTGGACTCAGACACTCTGGACATTGGTTATAGAATCAGACACTCAGTACAGAGGTTCTGGAATCATACATTTTGTGCAATGGCTTTAGAATCAAACACACTGCACACAGGTTCTAGAATCAGACGCTTTGTACTGGTTCTAGAATCAGATGCTCTTTACACAGGTTCTAGAATCAGATCCTCTATATGCTGGTTCTAGAATCAGATGCTCTGTACACTGATTTTGGAATCAGATGCTCTATACTCTGGTTCTAGAATCATACGCTTTGTACTCTGTTTCTGGAATCAGATGCTCTGTACACTGGTTCTGGATTCAAATGCTCTGTATGCTGGTTCTAGAATCAGACACCTTGTACTGGCTTTAGAATCAGATGCTCTATATGCTGGTTCTAGAATCAGACGCTCTACGCTGGTTCTGGAGTCAGACGCTCTGTACTCTGGTTCTAGAATCAGACCCTCTGTACTCTGGTTCTATAATCAGACGCTCTACACTGGTTCTGGTATCAGATGCTCTATATGCTGGTTCTAGAATCAGACGCTCTACACTGGTTCTGGTATCAGATGCTCTGTTCACTGGATCTAGAATCAGACACTCTACACTGGTTCTGGAGTCAGACGCTCTGTACTCTGGTTCTAGAATCAGACCCTCTGTATTCTGGTTCTGGAATCAGATGCTCTGGGCTGCTGTTCTTGGTGTTTATTGTGTGTGTTTGTCTCAGGGACATGAATGGCTTCGTGGTGTGGTGTTTAAAGGGCCAGTTCTCCACACCAACTCCTCAGGCTAAGCCTCGCAGTGTCAGTCTGGACATGCGCAGTCTCTCGCTGGAAGGAACCGGACCCCCGCAGCCCCTCAAGCCCAGGTACCCCCTCACAGCCATCACTGAGGAGAATATCGGCGTTATGGGATTCACAGTGACACGAGATTCACAAACAGACTCCTGTGTGGATGATTTGACTGTTAAATTAAACCGAAGCAAATGAGCTGTTTGGCTCTGCAGTATCCACACAGATAGAAATATCTATTCAGAGTAAAGTATTCGATCAGTGTCACATTATACAGTTCTTCATCATTGGATTCACAGCTGTAAAGCATCTTTAGTGATTCGGTGTTGGCTTTAAACTACAGTGATGTAGCCTAGTGCTGACTGAACACAAAACCCTAGAGTATAGGTGTTTAGGGTGTTTGCTATGGCTTCAAGGGTGTTGAGAGTGGTTGCTAGGGTGTTCTGACTGTCTATTTCCATAGCAATCCTCCTGAAGCCCCACCGAAAGTCAGCCGTCGGCGCAGTAAGCTGGACACAAACAACCCGATGGAGGCTGTGTATGACAGCGGCAACCACAGCAGCATCTACGGTATCACAGGTACAGTGACAGACAAACCAATCACATCATCCTTTCATATAACAGACACACACAAGCTGTTTCCTCCATCATATACTTCATGCATTTATCAGTCTTCACATGTGTAAAACGGTGTGAATTTTTCATGTTTTCTCACTCTTGTTTGTGTTTGTTCTCAGCGATGGATGGAGTTCCTTTCTCTCTACACCCGAAGTTTGAGTCTCAGTCAAACTCAAAGGTCAGAGGTCACTGCATCACTCATTAACATGTGGATAGATGTAAGAAATCACACTCATTCATCTGATCATTATGGCTCAATAAAGCCAGACTGGGCTTTGGTTGACTTACTGACTCGAGTGAAGATGATTTTATTGTAAGATGAGAGAATTGTGCTTGAGGGATCTTAAAAAATAATTATTGTACAAAAGTCTTTGACCACAGAATGCTGTCATTAACCAATCCCAATCACAGTGACCAATAACAGACCTGTTGTTGTGTCTGTCAGGTGTCTGTGAGCACGCTGAGTGACATCCGTATCAAATCAGTGCAGGACATTGAGAATGAGGTGAGGTGATCTGCATCTCTATGAAGATTTATTGCTTTTATAATTACCATTACAGGAAATCATTATTATTTTAGGACTGTAAGACATCATTTTGAGACGATGTAGAGATTTTTTCTTATCATTCTGGAGGACTTTTATTTTGAATCTGGCTTTGTTTGTGGTGATTATTTGTTGATTTCTGTGTAGTTCAGCAGATTTTAATGACAGATTGTTTCTGTACAGTATAACTACACATTTGCGGTGGAGGAACAGGCAGCGAAGAGAATCTGTCCGTCAGTGAGCGGCTGAAATCATTCCTCTCATCGGATCACAATCAGATTAGCTCTCAGGCTCTGGTCCATGAAATCACAGAGTTCTCTCTGGTTTATGATCATGTATATTTAAGTTCGACCCAAACTCACACTACTGGTTTTACAGGGCTGGTTCTGGTTGGTCTCATTCTCTCTTTTCTTCTCTGAGTTGGTTGAACATGAAGGATTTTCTGCATACAAGCACATTATGTCTGTGTGTTTCTACATGTTACAGCTTTGGGGGTTTCTACGAAACACTGACAGGCGAATCAAAGGGCTTGACAAAGTGCCTTCTCCACAGACACATATGTACATTATATGTCATTTTACAAGGCCAAAATATTTTATATATCTGTTTTGGGATTTTGAGCTGCAGTTTAGTATTTAAAAAGTGTGGTTACACTAATATTTATCGTATGAAAGATGTAAGTTTCAGAAATGTGGGGACCAAAAAACAATGTGTTTTTCTTGTATTCTCTGAATTGCTCTTTTGTCTCTTTAAATATTCTTAAAACTATTGGATAATGTCATACTACGGTGCTCTGTGAGTTACTCTTTGAAAACATTTGTACTTGCTTTGTTAAAAGTCTGTCTTTTTGCAGAGTTTAAATAAAAATGATCAAATCTTGACTGCAGACTTACACAAAGGAAGTTATATTTTAACTAGAGCCATTTTCTGTCATGTAGACCCAAACCGATTCATATGAATATATGTTTTTTATTTTACATAAATTCCTTATTTCAGGATCACAGATAAACACAGATTTTAGTAAGTATTGTAAACAGTTTTATCCCAGACACTTTTGTTTTGAAATCGTTTACGGAAATAGCGTTCTTCCGGCCGTCGAGGTCGATCATTGGTTCGCTCAAGCGTCAGTCATTTAGCCACGCCTCTTTGTGGGCGGAGTCAGTGCGGCCTGATAGTGGCCTGAGCGCCTCACGCAATCACAGCCTCGGAGAAAACTGCTGCAAGATGGATCGAGGATATTCTTCAGGTTAGTGATTTACGCTTTATTTGTGTAATGTAAGAGTCTGTTTGTTTGCAGGGATCGTGTTTTGTTTTGTTCTGTACTGTAGCGCAGTTCCGTGATTCAGTCGGTGTAAGTAACGTTACGTGAAATGGCGCAGGTTAAAATAAGGCATAGACGTATTAAGCACTCTTTAAACCATTAAAACAGAGCTTATCAGTTAGTTAGGCTCCTTTAGTAGAAGTATTTTAATTTTTAAGCTTTATTTCATCGATTGTCGTTGTGAAACCCATTGTTATTGTCTCAAATAAACGCGCTTATCGAACAACGCAAACTATTAACGTAGTCTCACATTGATTCTTTAATCAACAGCATATCAGACTAATACTCTTTATTTATCAGAAAGCGTGTGTGAATGATAGTTTGTGCTATGATGAATTACCCGAGGCGTTTAAAATCACATCAGTGAGTCAAAAGGGAAGAATCGCCTTCGTTTCTTACCTCATTTTCATTAATTGAGCACTTAATGTAGGAATGAAATGGAGGCGTTTTGTTTTTAAAATGGCTGCCGTGTCCATGCTATTGTTCGATTAATTGCCGCGAGTTACATTACAGTACCGCTGTTTAATTTTATATGTGCATATACACAGTTTATGGTAAATTGAGTGTACTGACCTCTAATATACCCCATGCTAGTGTAGTTTGTGGCTTTTAGTTCATGTCTAGTACTGGCATAAGTGTAAATTTATGCACTTTCTCTTACACCAAAATGAACCAAATTATTATTTTTCGATACATTTCTCTCCAATCAAATGTCCTTTTGAGTGCGAAGGCCCCGCCCTCTAATACCACCTGACTAGTAGCCAATCAGCCTTCATGGTTAAATCTATCAAGTCTGAAATAGGCCTACGGTTTGAAAGATTAGGCTAAATTTGAGATCAGTGAAGTTCATTGAACCTTGAAGTTTTTTTAAATTCCTTTTTTCAGTCTTTAAAGTGTTTTTTTTTTTCTCTCTCTCTCTTGCGTATCATCTGAATTATCAGGCTTTCATGGCTCATATATTCTGATATAGTGAGAATATGGAGGGAAAAAACAGCTCAAATTTATTCAGAGATGCGAACTGAGCAGTTTGGTGAAGATGCTGAAATTTATAAATTTCTCCTGCTTGTAATGTAAATCAATGAGATCTTTATAACAGTGCAGCAGATACTGACATAAAATGATCTAAATATCAGCGGTCACTCTATATCTACAGTAATATATCTTAGTTAGATGAGATTGAAATGATCCAAACGTATAATCCAATGCTGATTGAGAGATGAAGAAATAAAGGCTCCTCAGAAGATGTGAGATGAAGATCATTCCTCCGCTGAGGAACAGTGAAAGTAAAGCTTCTGGAAACAAACGCTCCTCAAAAGATCCTGATGATCAGATTTGAGACTAAAAAATGGTTTATGGAGAATCAAGTTTTTATTCTCGACTCTTTCAGGATTCTCTGGATGGGGAGGATCAGGTGGAGGAGGATCGTCCAGAGGTGAGACTGTCGTGTTGTTGACGTTATTCACATCCGTTAATCCAGCAGATACCGATGATCTGGTTATCGCTCAGGCTCAGGCAGTTACGACCTGTACGGATATAAAGACTCCATGTCTGGCGGCAGCGGCGGGTTCGGAGGAGGCGGGTACGGCTCTAACGATCGCATGAAGAGAGGTCTGTCGGGAGGATCTCTGCTGTCCTCCAGCGGCTCCAACGCAGACGACGTCATCGCCAGAATCAACCAGCGGCTGGACATGCTGACGCAGCTGGAGGGAGGCATGAAGGGCGGCGGGCGCAGCGACAGGTGACACGCACACGCCTGAAACCAGCCTTTATCACCTCAGACACACTCAGACGAGCAGCTCGTTCATCAGCTCATCCGCTGCATATCTGCTTATGCAGGTTTTGTCTCTGCACGCAAAATATCAGGTGTTATAGATAAAAAAGTGAGAAATTAATTGCAACTTATGTTTATAGCATTAAATGCTTATTGTGATTCTTTTTGCACTAATTTCTTGGGAGGAAACAAGCAAATATGGCAAAAGGAAACATGAATTATCATATTTCTAAATTTGCTGTTTAAATGTTCAGATCAAAATGACTCGTCTGCTGTTTTGTCACATCTAGCACTAGTTTGTATGCTAATTGGTGATGAAAACATTATGACTGGAAAGTCTGATCAGCTCATCTAAAAGTTTATTTTGAGATTATGCCGGTCTGCTAAAGTAATCTCTCTCTTCAGACGTTCAGATCGCTTCACCAGCTCATCAGTAACTGCTTTAGGTTTATGGTTTTAAGACCTTCTAGATCTCCTCAGTTCGTCCCTGCAAACAAGGCTGTGATTGATAGACTTGTTAGAAATTTTGAAAAGACATTCTGAATGTTGCTTCAAACATAGGAAATGAATATATTCAGCAAGGATGCATTTATTTGATGAAAAGTGAGACCAAAGACTTTTATCTTACAAAATATTTTTCTGTGAATCCTGAAAAAAATAGAATATAGCACCGTTTCCCCAACAATATTCAGCAGCACAACCGTTTAACTTTGATAATAATGAATTGTCTTTGATAATTGATGAAATGTTTCTTGAGCAGCAAATCAGCATATTAGAATGATTTCTGAAGATCATGTGACACTGAAGACTGGAGTATGATGATAAATTCAGCTTTGATCACAGAAATAAATTACAGCTTAACAGATATTCACATAGAAAACAGCTAGTTTAAATTGTAATGTTTCACAATATACAGTTATGTTTTTTTTAATAGAATAAATTCAGCCTTAGTCGTATACATCTTTCCCTCACAGCCTTGTTTTCATTTGTGAAAAGTTGTCGTTGTTTGCTTTGGAGTGCTATGCTCAGTTCTTGTAGTTGGAACAACTAAATCAGTGGTGTTTGCATGTAGATTCAGTGAATCCTTCCTGACCATTTGAACACACAAAAACACGCTCACGTCTTGACCCTCAGACGGCCCCATTAGATCTGACTCTACCGTCACAGACAAGGCTAACGCTGCCCTCTCAGACCCCAGAAGGTCCCCGTATCTCACCGTTTCCACCTCAGTCCTGTGCCAAATGTGCAGTGTTGTTGCCTTATATGTCCATCTGTGCAACTGTCATTCTGAAGCTTTTCCACAGCCTGTCTCTTCCCACAACGCACCTGAGAAACGGGGCTGTGGAAGGGCTTGAACGAATGAGCGCCGAATGATGAGTTTGTTTGCATAACGAAGCGGTCATCTGAGCCGCCGCTGACGGTCCCTGCTTGACCTTTGCTCTGCGCCTCCCTCCCTCTGCAGGTTTGCCCAATACGAGTCTTTCGACTCGCGCTCCGCCTCCCTCGGCCCCCGAGATCTCTACAGATCCGGTAGCTTTGGTTACAGCGACTCCCGGGGCGACATGATGGCCCAGCGCGGAGGCGTGGGCTTTGGGCTCATGGGCGGAGCCGGAGGGGGTGGAGGCGGCTTTGATGGCTCCGCCTTCGGATCTGCCAAAATGCGGCTGACTCGAGACTCCGCCTTCTCGGGCTCTGGCTGGGGGGCGGGGCAGAGATCCCCGAGCAGGAGCAGAGCAGCTGGGGGGCGGGGCTTTGGCCGCAGGCAGGACTCCGCCTCTGGCATGGGGGGAGGAGGTGGGCGGGGCGGAGGCCAAGGCCACTCCCCCACGGGGCGAGGAAAGCTGCCCTCGCTCCTGGCCCATCGCATGTACCCCGACAGCGGGGCCTTCCAGCCTCAGCGCGGGCCCCAGGACTTCCCTGCACGGAACTTCGGAGGGGGCCCGAGAGCCAACCGGCAGCACGGCCGCAAGAGACCCCTGAACCGAGTAAGTACCACCCGCTCCCTGCAGGGGGTGGGGCTGAGAGATCAGCGCTCACCCCTGCAGTCAGGTGCATTCATTCCACCAGGCCTCGAGGAGAAGCACCCCCAGTCTGACCCCCATTTGACCAGTTAGACACACTGACAAACACTAAGGGGGGTAGCTGAGTAAAGTGTCACACAGTCAGGATAGTTCAGCTAACAGTGGCTCCGTTTACATGCAACCAAGTAATCCATTTGTGGTTGGATTGATGGCTCAATCGGACTGAAAACCCTTGATGTGTTAACACCTTAATCGATCTGATTGAGTTCGATCTGAATGAAGTTTCGACTCGATTGAAAGGGGTGGTTTATTTCTTTTCTAATACGATTGAGAGCGCATGTAAACACTTGATCGGATTGAAGACCGAAACAATGCAATGACATATGATGCATGGAATGAGCGGTTCTTTCTGTTGAATAAAGTGTTGTATAAATGCGTGTCCTGTCGTTATAAAACTCTCCTTCCACTCGGAAACAGTGAAGTGGAGCAGGACAACCTCCCATCAGTCCTTGTTTCGGATTCTCATCCACAGACTGAGAGAGGGGCATTTTTACTGCGTGATAAATATAAGCAATGTAATATTTATCCAGAAATAGATGAATATTAATTCTGCTGTTTAAAACAAATAAAGAAGACGTGTAGGAAAGTGGTTGTGTGTAAACAGTGGGAAACGCTATATTTGTGCAGCGTGCGCATGTCAAAAAAAGTCATTTTCGATTGTGGCATATAAACGCGCACATCAACCTGATCATTTTATTTAGTGTTCATGCAAACGCTACATTCAGATTCATGAATCGGAATGAATTCAGTCCGATTGAAACAAATTCTGCATGTAAACATAGCCACTGTAAATCCTCTCCTCATTGACTACACAAACGGACATGTGCTCAGATCTCATGTGTGTTGTTGTGGCAGCAAGTGAAAGCTCAGCGCGACGGGCAGAAGAAGAGGAAACAGACTCAGAGCGCGACCGACGAGCCCGAGTCCAAGATGGGCAAAACCGAACCCACGGGAGAAACCTCGGCCGCCGGTACGAGAGAGCATGTGTTTTCCTCATAACTGCTGATCTGCGGCCTCCTGTCTGTGATTGCTGATGAGTGCTGTTGTGTTTCAGAGGCTGCAGCGGGAGAACAGACGCAGGAGTCTGAGGATGCGACCCACACTGCTGGTGTACGTTCACATTCATTTGTCATGAAAACATGGTGAATTATCCAGAAATACAAATAACATTTCTCTCTGCTCTCCAGGAGTCCAAAACAGAAGATGGAGGAGAAAGTGCTGGTGAGTTCTGGACAAGCAGTTAAATTGGATGTGGACAGGAAAGTTTACCGGTCACTGGACATGCAGCTTTTCATTATTTTAAACTATGCTGCACGTTAGCTGGTCTTTATTTTAGGAAATATGATGCCACAGACAGATGTCTTGTTGGTTACAGTGTTTGCTTCCTTTTTATTCATGATTTTAAACTTATTTATTTGTGAAAAATACTAACATTGATGTGCTGCACTATATGCAGTTAAACTGGTCCACATCCACTGAAAACCCTGTTCACTTTGTGTGTTCATGGTCTGATTGCATATGCTTTGGTCTTCATTGACTCTTAAATCTCTTGACTAATTTAACCCAATCAATTCTGGATGGATGTAATCAAGTCCTGTACTATACATATCTTACTGAGTATTGATGCAGAAATGCATCACAGCACGGAAGCATCTCAACGTTTATGTGCTGAAAAAACAATGACGTCATGTGATGCGGCTTCCAAAAACATCGTGTATCTGTCTCTCTCCAGCGCCATCCAATCAGGACGAGAGTGCCAAGGCCAAGGGGAAGAAGACTCCGCCCTCTGCGGCCAAAGTCAGGAAGAGGAGGGGCTTCTTTGAAAGGTCAGGGGTCAAAGTGTCAGCACACAGGTTAGGTTCCTCGCTGTCTGTCGAATGCTTGTTTCCTGGGCGTGTTTGTGGCTGACGAGGGCGTTTCTCTGGTCGTTTCCCAGGATGACGTTCGCCTGCTCCGTCTGCAAGTTCCGCTCGTTCTACAGCGAGGATATGGCCGCCCATCTGGAGAGCAAGTTCCACAAGGACCACTTCAAGTTTCTGTCCAATCAGCTGTCAAAGCCCACCACCGACTTCCTGCAGGTGCGGACGCCTTGCTCCCAAGCGAACTGATGAGTGGAGTCCGGTGTGATGTCCTAATGGCTTTTGTGTGTGTGTTTTGTAGGAATATCTGAATAATAAGTACAAGAAGACGGAGCAGCGAGTGAGTCAGATGGACAACCACAGCAGCGTCATCTGTCAGGTGTTCAAAGAGCAGGATCTGACACGAGGTATGGCTTTAGTTTCCCTCAAAACCAGTCATAAGGGTCCATTTTTTTTGAAGTTGAGATTTATACATCATCTGAAATCTGAATAAATAATTTTTCCATTGATGTATGGTTTGTTAGGATAGGACAATATTTGGCTGAGATACAACTATTTGAAAATCTGGAATCTGAGGGAGCAAAAAAATCTAAATACTGAGAAAATCTCCTTTAAAGTTGTTCAAATGAAGTTCTTAGCAATGCATATTACTAATCAAAAATGAAGTTTTGATATATTTACAGTAGAAAATTTACAAAATATCTTCATGGAACATGATCTTAATATCCTAATGATTTTTGGCATAAAAGAAAAATGGATCATTTTGAGCCATACAATGTATTTTTGGCTATTGCTACAAATATACCTGTGCTACTTAAGACTGCTTTTGTGCTCCAGGGTCACACATGTGGATCTGTTACATTGTGAAAACAGACCCTCTCACGATGTCACTTCCTGTCTGTAGATATCGGCATGGAGCACTTCATGAAGAAGGTGGAGGCGGCTCACTGCTCGGCGTGCGACGTCTTCATTCCCATGCAGTACATGCTGATCCAGAAGCACCTCAAGTCACCTGACCACAACTACAATCGCAAGGTACAAACACACATCAGATCAGAGGCTTTGAGCTGCTGCTCGACCTTATGACCTGTGACCTCTGTCTGTGTGTGTGTCAGGGCATGATGGAGCAGTCCAAGAGGTCCAGTCTGTCCGTGGCGCGCAGCATCCTCAACCACAAGGTCATCGGCAAGAAGCTGGAGAGCTACCTGAAGGTGTGTGTCTGTTCCTCACATCTGTCCACATACCTTTTCAAATGACAAAATGAGCGCGCTATAAATCAATGCACACTTTACTCTCAATAAACATTCAAAATATTTCTGAAGTTTTATTTGTTCCGTTTGTTGATTCGCAGGGTGAAAACCCATTCAACGGTAACCAAGACGACCAGGATGCCGAGGACTCCATGGTGATGGAGGTTTCTGAGGCCGATGAGAGCAAACAGGAAGAGGAGGGGCCTCAGGCGGAGGGGGCGGAGCCTGTAGCTGAAGCAGTAGGGAATGGGGAGGAGGTGCAGATGGAGATGGCTGGAGCAGTGGAGGAGGGAGAGGAGGGAGTGGAGGTAGGAGAGGAGGAGGCGGCTGAGCATGGTGTTGATGCAGACGCAGCAGGAGACGCTGAGGCAGAGTAAACACGCCCATTACTGTCCATTTGAAGAATCATTTCTACATCCTTAACCTTTGAACTCTATTTGAAAGCTGACCCTGGATCAGGGCAGAAATGTAGCCTGAGGACCAATCAGAATAAAGCCTGCCTCGTGTTCATCCAGTCACAGGATTAGCTCCGCCCCTCTTGGTCTGATTAGATACGCGTGTCTTGATGTGCCTCTCGAGATGATTTCAGTTTGTCACGTCTTTACACGCTGAAGTACAACACTTTAATTTCCTTCTGGTTTTTCGTTTCTCTCGTTTGTTTCGTTTGTTGCCCTGTAGAGCAGAAGTGAAAGGCTTTTTTTTTTTTTTTTTTTCTTCAGTTTCCACTCATTGTTTTTCTCTTGTGTTGAGGAAATAAATGTTTGTAAAGTCATTTGTGTGTGCGAGTGTTTTCCTATATTTTGTCAGGTGGTATTACAGGTCGTTTTTTAGTAGAAACTGATGCTGTTTTGAAACTCACAATTGATGGAAATTCAACAATGTTTATTACAATTTTAAAATATTAGTAATTTATTAGTATATTTAGTAGTTAATGTTTGTCTATAAAACTTAAACTTTATAGACATAAACATTATTAATAAAGCTTATGAAGTTTTAGTTTTTGTAGTTATTTTAGTTAGCTTCAACTAAAGGAAAATAAAAAAAAATGAAGTGAAATAAAATATGCACTCAGATCTAAATTAGGAGCAGCATTAATGCATCGTGAGTATAAATCTATCAGTTCACAAAACAAACTTGAATTTAATGAGAAACTAACTTTTTGTGTTTTGGTTATTTGCTATTTTTGCTGTATAGCCACAGTTGTTCCTCAAGGATGTATTTGTATGTTAATATGACTTTTGTAGGACACAAGTAATGGCCGTGTGTTTGATATCTGGAGCTTGAATTCAACATCTGCAACAGATAAAGCTGAAAATGTGTGTTATTGACTGTTTAATGATGAGTGCATGAGACGTGATATTACTGGCAGTTTAATCTGAACTGATTCCTGATTATATTTGCCACGTTTAATAAGAAGAAAGCATCTGTGGCTTTAATGTGAGTTTTAGTTCAAATGTAAGTGAATGTCTTCAGCAGCAGAGGGAGACACACACACACACACACACACCCCACCCAACTATTGAGAGGGTAATGTGTGTGTGTGTGTGTGTGTGTGTAAAGGATGAGGTGTGAATGTGTGTCATTTACACTGATAAGGATCTTTAGGTTTGTGTGTGCTACTCTTGTTTTCAGGCAGGATGTTCTGAAAAGTGAAAAGTGTGAGTATCAGTGTTACTCTGTGTTATGTTACATTCTTTAGTGTGTGTGAGTGTGTGTGTGTTCCTGACATTCGGAGTGAATGACATCATTTCTCATGGGCAGAAATGCTTAAAGATCCAAGAACAACTTCAGGTGTGTTTGTGTGTGTGTGTGTGTGTGTTTGGGTGGAGTGATATTTCAGCAGCCTCCTCCTCAAATCTGTACCAGATGATAGTAAACAGCTCCATATGTCATAACACACACAGAGAGAGAGAGAGGGTTTAAAGTGTGTTAAATAATATCAGTGTTCATTAATAAACATGTTCTTCAGCAAACACACATCAGCAGAAAGACAAACATGAAGAACAATGAAAACACTTCTGCCTTTATATGATGAATAAATGACCAAACACACACACCCTAGGGCTGATGTGATGTGACACCCAGAAAGTCTATAGTTTAGATGTTGTAAATCACCAACACTTAAATGTGTCCATATAATAAATGCATAAAATTAGGTATCATTTTTAGGTATAGGACTTTTAACAGAAAAAAAAAAATGGTAGAACATTTGTGCTGCGTGCCTTTTATATGAATAGGTTTTTAAGTATTTTAAACAAACCAACAAATGATTGCAAAACACAAAACTACGTGCCCAAGTCGGTTTTGTGAGCTCAAGTTAAAAATATCCAGCGCTCCTCATTGGTCAGTCGCGTCACCTGTGACCAATCAGCAGCGTCCTCAGAGGCGCGTTAGCCCCGCCCTCCCCCCAGCGCTGGAGCACAGGTGATCATCATCGTGGCGGTGGACAGCGCGAGCGGAGCGGCGACAGCGACATGAGATTCGGTGCGAACCGACCGGACTGAGCGGATCTGGAGCTGACCTGACCGTGAGTACCGCGCAGATCCTCACAGAATCGTGTTTCTGAGTGTGTGAGGCGACAAACGGGGGAAGTTTCCGGTAACTTTCAGGAGTTTGTGTGAGGCTCAGAGCGCTTCGGTTTCGCGGCAGTTTCTGTGAGTTTTACTGATTTATGACTCTGAGCTCTTATCAGATAATTCATGAGCGCGCGCGGTGTGTGTGTGTGTGTGTGTGTGTGTGTGTGTGTGTGTGTGTGGTTGAAGTGTTTGTAACTTACTCGACGCACCCGGATCACTAATGTTCTCGACACACACACAGAGAGTTTGTTTGTTCGCCAGCACATTAATATTTAAAACGATAACAAACCTGTTCTTATTTCTCCTCACGAGCGCTGTTTTCATTTTAACCGCAAAACGTTTTTCCTCACTTCGCTCCTTCTGAGTCTCTACAGACAAAACCAGTGTTTATCATACAGATTTTTGTCTGAATTGCTTCTATATCATGTCTTCACTCAGACTGTAGATTTAAATTACAATCCATATCTCGAACAGTCACCAGACTTTACAGTTTTACTACTCTCTGTTCTTAAGGTTTGTTCATATTTCATTCATACAACACTTCACTCCTAAAAACATGTAGAAAATGTGTTTGTTTTATGTTTGTTGACAGTATTTTCTGATTTATGGAGAGATCAAATGAGAAATCCAGAATCCCCTCTGGAAAAACCTTTAATATGACAAAATCAATCAAGACTTTTCAACCTGGCTTAATGCAGTGTTCAGATTAATGTTCTGGAAATGTTCAAATTAGTGCATATTTAATTAGATAATTCCAGAAAACCTGTTATATAAAGCAGTCGTCTTAAAGGGATAGTTCACCCAAAAATGAAATTAATGTCATTAATTACTCACCCTCATGTCGTTCCAAACCTGTACGACCTTCGTTCATCTTCACAACACACATTAAGATATTTCTGATGAAAACCGAGAGCTCTCTGATCCTCCACAGACAGCAAGGGAACTACCACGATCAAGACACAGAAACGTAGTAAGAACATCAGTAAAACAGTCCATGTGACATCAGTAGTTCAACTATAATATTATGAAGCTACGAGAATACCTTTTTGTGCGTAAATAAAACTAAAATAACTTTATTCAACCATTCTTCTCCTTTGCGTCACCCTATAGCACCATTTTGGTCAAAGAGCGCTCGGATTTCATCAAAAATATCTTAATTTGTGTTTTAAAGATGAACGAAGGTCTTACGGGTTTGGTGAGTAATTAATGACAGAATTTTAATTTTTGGGTGAACTATCCCTTTAATGTACTGTGATTAATCACCCGGGGAGATCTGTCAGATACAGTTTTTACCAGAATTCACCTGTAGCGTCTTAAAGTCATCACAAAATCAACAATGACAATTCTTATTATTTTATGTAATGTTGCAGTGTTTATTATAATGATGTGCGCAGATGAATCATTCATAATACACACTGCAAAACATTCTACAAAAATAAAAATGATTCCATGGTGACTTGTTTTCTTCATGTTCAGCATACATTTGAGCGTAAATTAGTCAAATGTGTCCAGACGTTTTGTCTAATATGCACTTTCATCATTCATGAGAAAATGAAAGAGTCATCACATTTTGAAGACCACTGTGAAAATACTATAATATGTTTTTAAAAAAGGAAGTGAAAGGCAGAAACTGACGTCTCTGTGTGAGATAAAGACTGGAGCGGATCTGATATCTGGTTTGCTTGTGGTCTTGAAAACTCACTTTTCTGCTGCGTATGCATGAAGTGTTTATGGTTTCGACTTCTCTCGTCTCAGTTCCTGTGTGTGTGGTAGTTTCTGCTACCTGTGCTGAAGAACGCGGGTGTGATTGATGTGAAGCTCGCAGACGGACAGAGAGAGAGAGAGAGACAGGCCGCTGAAGGGTGTGTCTCATTCTCTAATAACAGGTTTAAGTTCATAAGAGGGTTATTGAGGTTCAGTTGACTCTATACACACACAGATGTTTGAGACAGCTGTCTCGCTCTCGTTTCTGTCTCTGCTCTTTGTGCAGGGATGTTTCTCTTGGTTTTTATAGTTGATGAAACTTCCTTCAAACTTGCTGAAGACTTGTAGTGTGTGTGAATTCCTCATGAAACGTGAGTTTCTCGTCTTGTTCGTTAGTAGCGGTTTGTGAGCGGAGTTTAGTTTTCTGAGCTGATGTAAAATGCAGATTGTTTGGCTCGAGGGCAGCTTTACGCACACGTTTGGCCTTGTGGGGGTTGAAGCAGAGGTTGGTGAGATGATAATGGAGAGTTACTGGAAACCCTCTGCTTCAGGGGCTGATTGACAGCTGTGGCGTCCAATCAGCACGCGGGTGAGCCGCCACACAGGCTGTGATTGGTCAAGTGCTGCTCTGTGGGAAATGTTGTTCTGGTTTGGTGTGGCGGTCCGGTTTCTCTGGTCAGTGGTCTCTCGTGTGGATTTATTCTGAGTGATTTGACCAGTTTTCAGACTTGGTGAACTTATAAAACTGCCACGATGTAAAAGTCATTTTTGCTTCATTCTTATTGCCATAATACAAAGAAAGTCTCATTCTCATTTATGTAAGGGAAAAGATTTACTCCTTTTATTTAAATTTGAATATTGATGAGTTTTATTGTTCTGTCTTTAATTTATGCTGATGTGAATAATAAAAGTAAAAATAAAAACAATGACAATAATTAATCAGTAAAACATAAATGGTAATGAGAATCTAGTGTGAAAATATACTTATTTGTCATGAAAATAATGTCACAAATCCTAAAACAGTGTCCTTTTGCAAATAAAGAGTGTTGAAGGTGAATTATTATTTATTTATTTATTTATTTTAAATGAACGACATTTTTTTCCTCTTCTCATTACTGCAATACAAAATCTCATTCTCAATAATGTGAAAGATTTAGGCCTATTTTATTGTACTGCTCCTAATTTGTTGATTTAAATAATAATGCAACAATACCTAATTGCATCACAGTAATGAGAATCATCAGTGACAGTAAAGCAGTAATGTGCCTTAAATGTGCTTATTTGTCATGAAAATAATGTTGCAAATCCTAATGCTCATAAAACATTGTTCATTTTCTTTCTACAAATGATAATTTCATGTTTTCTTGTGAGTTTATACATGTTTGAAGCATGTGTTGATTCGACAGTGAATCGGCCGGTCGTGAAAAACGCGACTAACGTTCTCATGTTTCTTCTCTGTCGCAGGAGATCTGCTACTTCAGACGGACCTGCCGAAGTTCACGGCTCCATATGCCTCCATGAGTGACCCCTGACCCCTGAAGCCCCTCCCCTCCAGTCAGTCCCGTCCAATCGCGCGCTTCACCATGGTTTGCTACGACAACGAGAGCGTGAAGTTCTTCTACGACATCAGCAAGAAGAACATCAGCAGCACCTGGAGGCCCAAAGACGTGGTGGTGGTGTCTCTGGGGATGCTGGTCTGCGCCTTCGTCATCTTCGCCAACATCCTGGTCATGCTGGCCATCTTCCTGAACCGCAGGTTTCATTACCCCATCTACTACCTGCTGGGGAACCTGGCGGCGGCGGACCTGTTCGCAGGCATCTCCTACCTGTACCTGATGTTCCACACGGGCCCCTGGACCATCAAGCTCTCCGTCTATCAGTGGTTCGTCCGGCAGGTGAGGGCACTGGAGCTCTGGGTGTGTCTGGGATTGGTGTTTAATGAGTTAATTTCTGACTCAGTGTGCAAGGACCTTTTCCTATTCGTCATTCTAAAAATTTGTCACGCACAGAAACCTTGCACACTCAGTCTGATGCGTGTTAATTCAGTCTTTAAGCAGCGAGGATGATTTTGTTGTCCCCTCTCTTCTTAAAAAGAGGAAATATTGGGTCCATCCAATTATGAGATAGCATAGAGAGGAAGGAGAGTTCTTAAGGAGATTCAAAGCTTATATCAGGATGTCAGTAAACTTTGATGCTTTGCTAGCGTTACTGGAGCCTCATATTAAAAAGAAGACCACCAATTTCTGTGAAGGATCTTTACAGTGCTGCGAGACGAAGTGGATGAACTCGTCAGATGCAATTCTGGATTTTGGCGTTCGCTCAAAATGCTTGCTACGGATGCAAAAAACGCAGAAAATCGAACCCGATCCGAATTTTTTTATGACGGACGAAAGTTTCAGAGGCAGTGTGTAAACGTGATTGACACAATGTGAGGTCGTATTTATTTTTTTAACATGTGAAAATTTCGGGCTCAGTGTGTAATGACCTTTACTGTGGCGTTGGATGGAGAAACCATGAAACCGCACTGAGATTCAGATGATTGACACATTCACAGGAAGTGTTTATATTAGGGCTGTCAGTTTAACACGTTAATTAATTAGTTATGAAAAAATAACGCAATTAAAATAACGCTGTTAACGCACTGGCCCCACCCAGTTCATACAGTTGACAAATATGATGCGGGGCAACAAATCCATAAATGCAGTTATGCCCTAAAATTCAAGATATTGGTGCAAAAATGCCCCTGTATGAGTTTTTGTCTCATATTTATATCATACGATAAACGATATCACACGAGCCGCGAGAGCACACGAGTGTTGCTTCTGTCACGATAGCACGAGTGCAAATGTGATTTTATACAACACTTCAGAAGTTAATACTGTTATATTTTAAACACCATATTGTCTGTTTTGCTCAACTGTGCTCACGCAAATATTACCTAAAGCCTCAGCTGAACTGTTGTGTGTCTGTGAGCAACATAGCGGTGTTTAGTTTCTGAATGAATCGTGTGAACCAATGATTCAGAGAGAGAGCCGTTTACTTGATTCCTGAATGAATCAGCCGTCTAAACGAATCAAATGAATGACTCGGACATTTATCGCCACCTGCTGTCAGTTTTCGTGTCTTATTTTCGTGTCTTATTTAAGTAAATAATAAAAATAATAATAATAAAAAAAACGCATTAAAGGGATATTCACCTGAAAATTAAAATTGTCATTTACTCACCCTCATGTCGTTTCAAACCTTACTGTCTTTTGTGGAACATGAGGTATTTTGAAAACTATTGGTAACGAAGCTGATTTGGTTACCAGTGACTTTCACTGTGGGAACAAAAAATACTGATGTTTCTCAAATTAACTTTTTACAGTATTTTCCATAGTTTGTTAGGCTGTTGTAGCCTAAACGTTTGTGTAATACATTTTGTTGAATCAAATAAAATATTTCTTTCTAAAGCTACTATTTAATGTCTACCTGATAATACTTTTCTCATTTAACAATAACAGCTTTAAATTATCTTTTGTGGGTATTTTCAAAGCCAAATTTAGTTTGCGATTAAGTAGATTAATTAATCACCACATGTAATTAATTAGATTAAAATTTTTAATCGACTGACAGCCCTAATTTATATACAAAAAAAAGTAAATTAAACATGCAGTGTTTTGTTTTAAATGAATTCTTGTGCTTTATTACGTTTTACTTAATTGTTAAAAATGTAAAATAAATTTTGTTGTAAAGGAATTCTTGTACTTTAACAATTTAAACTTTTTAAATGTAATAAATTAATTTATGAATTAAATTATTTAGACACATTATGGGACAAAGTGTTCA
>JAFVLL020014560.1:58735-68735 GCA_021397915.2 Tor tambroides | reverse complement strand
CACAAGACACTTCCAGAACATGCGTCTGAAACCGCTAATGTTTAGCACTGACTCAGCAGAGCAATACTGGCTTTAATCGATCACAGCAACATGTGTTTACGGCAGAACGGCCCGATCACATTTAGATTTCTAGCGATAACGTGGAACAGACAGAAGTAAAGTTTGCCCTTCAGTTTAACGACACACCTTTAAACAGAGTCACGTGATCAGTGTCACTCATTTACTTACATTTGCGTCTCCTAGAAATGAAAAAGGAGCACCAGCAGATTGAACTGCAGGAATACTAGGTCTCATGTTATTCGGATTTATACAAACTTCACAAAAAAATCCACCTGATTCATTTACATTTATTTAGCAGAGGCAAAGCGGCTTACAAAAGAGGTACAAAAGCAATTTGTCAAGTTGTGATTCACAACAAAATCAGCCAATCAGGGCACTTGATATTTATTCTGATTTTCTGTTGTCGTAATTAACAGCCATCATCATGAGTTCCTGACTTGGTAGATAAAAACTGCTCAAAGACTCGCATTCATGCCAATAGCGAAAACTATAACCATGAAGTTTTAATAATTGCTCAGAATCCAAGGCAGATTTGTTAATGTTGTAGTTATTTTTTTTTTTTTTAAAGTATCATTATTGTAGTTACAGTTATCGGTATAGCTACCTTTATTGTTGTTGTTATAGTAGTACTTGTAAAAGTTATTTTTTACAATTTGTCAAGTTGTAATTTACAACATATTTGAACACAGGAGTTTGTTCATAATCTCATTCTAATGTTAATGAATTTTGAGAATACTAAATGAGCAACTTTTTTTTTATGCATACATTTAAATAAGTTCAATTTGCATCAAGCATGCCATGGCATCTTTATATAAGGCTTTCCTGCACGTCTTTTCTTTCACAGACTCTTGTCGCTCTCAGCAAATGCACAACGCTCTCTGAAGACACTCTTGTTTTTGTTTGTTCTTGAATCCATTTATTTTCATGTGTAGATGAAGCTTTTGGACGATGTGTTTTTCTGACGATGTGCTCTGTCCCGCAGGTTGTTTCGTGGTGTGCTGGACGCCGGGTCTGGTTCTGCTTCTCCTGGACGGTTTGTGTGAGTCCTGCGACGTCCTGACCTACGAGAAGTTCTTCCTGGTGCTGGCCGAGTGCAACTCCTTCATGAACCCCATCATCTACTCCTACCGCGACAAGGACATGCGCGACACCTTCAAGCGCATCCTGTGCTTCCCGTGTGTGGGGTCGCAGCAGAAGGGCGAGCACTCGGGCGTCCGCTTCAACACCCTCGAGCAAGAGGTACTCTCAGAGAGCGACGGGACCCAGCACAGCAACCACCACAGCAGCCTCAAACCGCCGCTCAAGCGCTCGCTTTAGCAGAACTCCGCGCTCACCATCACCTCAGGCTATCAGATATGCAACAGATGTCATAGTCTAGCTGTTAAACAAGTGTTTGTCTGTGTACTTTTGTAGTAAAGGGGCATTTTAGCATTCAACAAGCTGCTCCTTCGCCATTTGCAGAAACTCAAACACTAACACTACCTTTTATGATTTAAAGTGAGAATTCTAAGGAAAAAGTCGGAATTGTGAGATGTAATCTCGGAATTCCAAGGAAAAAGTTAGAATTTGCAAGATGTATATTCAGAATTCCAAGGAAAAAGTTCAGAATTGTGAGCTGTAAACTCACAACTGAATTTTGAGGAAAAGAAGTAAAAAATATTTAGATGTAAACTCAGAATTCCGAGAAAAATTGGCAGAATTGTGAGATGTAATCAGAGAATTCCAAATTGCTTCAGAATTGCAGGATAAAAAGTCACAATTACCGTTTTTATTTTCTTATTCCGTGGTGGAAACAAGCTTCCATAGCCTTTAGTGCAAACAGAAAAGCTAATTGCCTGCATGGCTAGAAGTGCACTCAGTTTGTCTTGGCTTGGCTGCGCAGACAGAGCGTTATAATTCAGCTCTGCGTATAACCAACCAAAACTGGCATGCCTGTGGAATTAGAAACAGGCCAGTTGCATGTTCTAATGCAGTCGCAGCACGATCGGTGTCCGTCCCAGCTGGTTAGTGACACGTAACCAGTGCTCACGTTAAAGCAGGTACTTGTTTGTTGATGTCTAATTGCTCTTCTCTTGTCTGTTGCGCAGCGGAGACGGCGTGTGCTGCAGGAGTCGTGGGTCGTATGTAGATTCGCTTGCATTTAAATCCTCAATCAGACTCCATAATCACTCCGCCTTTAACAGTTTAACCTGATTTGCTGTGAGATTCCCGTCCGTCGGCACACTAACGCTCACTAACCGGTCAGTAGGGGCTGGTTCTTGTGGGTTTTTACACGCGTCGCATGTCCTGCACAGCTGATGGTGTCACTGAGGGTTTTTCATGATGTTTTGGTTATGCTTGTTCTCTTTAAACGACCAGTTCGTGTGTGTGTGTGTGTGTGTGTGAATGATGCACGTTTGTGAATGTTCATCTAACATCTTTGTAATGCTGCGGTCGCGTTTCTGGCTAACAGATGTGCAGCGTTCACTGTGTGTGTGTGTGCCCACTGATCATGTAAATATTTGCACATTTGTCAGAGTGGCATAAAGTGTCGCACGCGAGCATCCGCTCTCTCACACAGGTGGTTTTGATCGAGGCCCTCTAGTGGTGCTGTTGTGTAACTAACCAGCATGCTGCTCTATTCACCTGATTCTTGCATTAACTACATTTAAAATGTCCCTGGTTTAAGAAGCTTTTATCTGTTGTATTTTAAGCGTTTTATTCCTGTAATCTGTACTGAAGTCTCTCATCTGAGATTCAAGGCGTCTCAAAGTCCGTCATCTCATGATTTCAGTGTCATAGTTAAGAACTCACTTCACTTCGCTGTGTGAAATTTGAGCTGGACGCATGAGTTCGCGAGTTTCAGATGATGACGTTGATTCTGTGGTTTGATTTTATCCTCTGTTTGTAATCACCTCCTGGGGCCAATGAGACGCACACACAGATATTTTGTTCTGATTGGTGATTTGTGATTGTGGTTTATAGATATGCTAATGATGATCAAAACAGGTGCTCAAAGTGTCCGTGTGTCGTCTCCATCGACTGATCGTTCAACACTGACAATGTCTGGTTGTGTTGTACAGAAATGATTTTGCAGCTTTGTGTTGTTGATGAATAAACGTGCTTGATGAAGCCGTTTCTGTCTGTCTGCTGTCTGTGCTTTTGGACGGGGAAACGTCTCTGTTTGGGCTGTTTAGGACTAAGTGGACGTTCCCCCATCCTAAAGCTGAGTGATTCAGATAGGGATGCACTGAAATGAAAATTCTTGGCCGAAACCGAACAAAATGAAACGCTGGGCCGAAGGCCGAATACCAAACACTGTTTTTCGCGGGGTTTTTTTTTCCCTCCTCCATGTATTTTGCCAATTTTTTTCACCATTGCGTAAATTAAATAGCCAAAATGTGCTTTTTACTGTTTTGTCTTGCTTTTCAAAGAACACTATTTAAAATGATTTATTTAAAGGGATAGTTCACACAAAAATCAAAATTCTGTCATTAATTACTCACCCTCATGTCATTCCAAACCTGTTCGTTCAACTTTGGAACAAGAATTAAGATATCTTTGATGAAATCCAAGAGCTCTCTGACCCTCCCATAGACAGCAAGGGTACTACCAAGATCAAGGCACAGAAATGCAGCAAGGACAGGGGTAAAACAGTCCATGTGACGTCAGGGGTTCAACCATAATTTTACGAAGCAACAAGAATACCTTTTGTGTGCAAAGAAAAGAAAAATAATGACTTTATTCAACAAATTCCAATATTAACATTGATGAATACTGATGGAGTTCTTGCTTTTTCTAAGCTTTTATTTTGGCAGAAAATCGCAGGAAGACCTCAGTGCTTTTTGTTGACGACCGCAGATTTATAAATGATTCTCATTACGAATTTGGGAAGATGTTTGTCGCACATATCGCATTGTCACATGCCTGTTTCAGTGCAGATTTGAACCCTGGCTACCAAGCAGATAGCACCGCGAGCTCGTGCAGCGCTGTCAGAATACATGCAATTTGTGCGTATTAGAAAACGTAACGTTCTGCAGTTTATTTGCTAATTGTTTAAGGCCAATTCACAATTTCAGTCATCATACAGTAAGCAGCAACGACCACCCCCTTTCCTTATCTCATCGGAGACATGTGATTGAGTGCTAAACAGTCTCTCGCTGACGGTGCTTGTAATGATTTTAGGTCTTTCTCGGACTGTTTTAAATGCCTCCATGTTTGCTGCATTATAAAGAGTGCGCGCCTCTCACTATACGCTCGTTGCTATTTGCTTGCTTCACATCATTGTTTGGTACAATTTATTCGGTCTTTCCACTTATTCGGCCAAACACCAGAAGAGCTTTTTTTGCTATTTTCGACCGAATAATTTCGGTTGCCAAACATTCGGTGCATCCCTAGATTCAGATCTGTAACGGTAAGCAGCTCTTCTGTTCGGCTTCACTCATAGACACGCATGCGCTGGATCTGCTAGCGTCAGTTCAGCGCATGCGTCTCTAGATGCTTCTCTTTAACGTCCGCTCAGCTCGGTTTGGGTGAGGTCATCTCAACTTGGTGAAACTCATGTCTAACTAGTTAACGGTTGTTTGCAGCCCAGTGTTTTCTCGGCTCTGTGTCTCAGGTTCGTAAGGCTCGCGATGGAGACGGCACTCAGGCTAATGGAGGACAGGTCGTGCTGAAGGACGCCGAGAACATGCTGGACTCCACCGAGAGCTGAGGAACATGAAGGATCGACTCCTGCCTACTGACGTCATGCAGCGTGCAGATTGGCCGAATGAGCTGTCAATCACTCCCTGTGCATTTTTATGAGCATCAGATGAAGAGACACTTAGACTACGTTCACACTGCAGGTCTTAATGCTCAGATCGGATTTTTTTGCTGAAATCCGATTTTTTTTTTTTTTTTTTTTTTTTTTGCGCTACTGTTCACATTGTCATTTAAATGCGACTGCCATCAGTCTCATGTGTGACCCGTATACAGCCCTGAAGTGACCCGCATGCGCAGAAGAAGACGTGACGTCAGACGCAGCGCACTGTGTTTGTGGAAATAAAAATGGATGCTGCTCCTGTTAGCGTGTGTTTAGCAGTTTTTAAGTTAATATGCAATCGGAGCCTAAATAACGAAGTGATAGTATTGTCTATATATTGTCTGCCGTTGTGATTTTAATCTTCCCGCCTCCTCCAGCGCAGAATTGTGATGTCTGTCGCATTTCAATGACGTAAAAATCGCATGAAATGCGACACGGCCGTTCAGACTGAAGTCGCATTGCAAAACATTGGATATGTATCCGATTTAGGACCACATATGAAAGTGGCCTGGGCCTGATTTGAAAAAAAAAAAAACAGATTTGTGCTGTTCAGACTGTCATAAGAAAATCTGATATGGGTCACATTTGGGCAAAAAAAGTCTGATTTGGGCCACTTTAGCCTGCAGTGTGAGCTAAGTCTTAGCGTGTTTGAGCTGTAACTGTGAAGGAGTTAGTTGTAAATAGGGTTTTTATTTAATTAAAGTCTTACTGGTGTAGTTTATGCATGTTTGCGTGTTTTATTTGAAAACATATGACTGACATTTGATTAAAAACAAACATTAACTGTTGTGTTTTTTGTTTGTTTTTTTTACAATACCAACATTTCAGCCGCCTAATACTGATGAAGTTTCAGCATTTTCGAAACAACAAAAACTATGCAAATACGTTTCTTTATTTATTAAAACAGCATTGTCGTCTTTGCATATTTCAGTTTTCACTTTGTGTTAATGATTGTTGTTGTTGTATTATTACTGGATCTGCACGGAGTTACAATTATAAGTTTGTTAAATTTTAATTGAAATATTGAAATATTTTAACTTCTGCGCTAAACTATGGTATCGCCCAGCAACCGGACGTGATGTATTTGGGTAAAATATCTGGTATGAAATACTACATTTGACATATACATTTATTTACACTGAATGTCCCTAGAAAACCTACCATGTTTTGCCTTCAAACGCGTTGATAGTCCTTTGTTTTGTAGATACATTCGTACATTAGTTTTACCATGGTAAATCCACCTTATTTTTAACGTGCGCGGCGCCCATTTTGAAATTTGAAAGTGCGGTTTCCGGTGTCAGTGACTTCAAGTTAACGGTTCAAAAACAGTTCGTTATACTGCTTGATACAAACTATTTTTATCATTATTATTCTAAGTATAAACACTCTGGTCTGTAGCGCTAATAAATTTACAGTTTACTGTGTTTCTAATTACTCTTCTAACTTTAGTTATTTACCTATGCTAATGGCTAATTCGCGAGAGGGCAAACTGACTGTGTTTAACCGAATATCTCTCCACCACGGGCATTTTCACCATCAAGATCCTGCAGAAAGCCTAGCTGCTGTCCTAACATGAGTTTTATTTCAGTGCTATTAAGATCATCTGTGGGAGGATGACTGTGTTAAGCGCCTAGCTGCAGGAGCGGTAGTACAGGGTTGTGTTCTTTTATTCAGAATTAATATGGAATATTATTCAGACCAGATTTAATGAAGATGAGTCAAATCCCAACACCTCTGAGCATTCATTATTAAATGATACATTACAGTCCATGAGCTCCTCTGGATCTGGGTGGAGAAGTTTCTGGAGATGACATTAGGGGAAAAAGCTTTGGTAGATTATAATTATGACAAAAAGTACAAATTATAGGAAACTCAGCCATTTGATAAAGTTTGCAATTATGACAGTGTCATCATTGACGTAAGTTTAAATAGACAGACATAATTATGCCATTATGATAAATTCGAAATACTAGTTGAAAGGTCTATGAGTTATGACTATTAACATTATATAAATGATTTGTCAATTGTTTATCTTTTAATTTTGACTTTTTGTTTCATAATTATGAATTAGTATCCCATTTTCACCTTTGTCATAATGACATAAGTCTAAATAAAATAATTGACTTTTTATAGTGTAATTATAACTAAGTATCCCATAACTTTGATATTTTATGTCATAATTATGATTTACCATGTTTTTTCCCCCCTTATGTGGTGTAAATGGACTTGTTCAAAGCATCATATGACTTTAGGAGACTTATTGCATTGGTCATATTTATGATATTTTGTGTCCTTTTTTAAAGTTTGACAGCCATTGCTGTACTTGTTTGGAACCAGTTTTTGTTTCACAGAAGGAAGGCAGTCTTTGGATTGACATGAGAATGAGTGAATGATGACTGAATGAGTCTAATATTAACTGAACTCTCATATAAAACCCTCATGTAAGATCTGGACAGTTAGAAATAAAGCAGATGTTGATCTGTCTAACCCTCATTCACTATCACAGGATGAAGTTGTCAGGGTTATTAATGTCGTGTCTCTAATAGAGTAATTTACAGCAGTAAAACACGAGTTGCTGAAGTTCACCACGCTTTCCAAGATATCATGAAAAAAACATCAGTCATTCACTGATGCTCTCCTTTACAGTGACGCAGCAGTTCTGATTGATGGGTTGCAGCCCCGCCCACAGTGAATCTGATTGGTCCAAAATAGTGCATTCATCTCCATTTGAGTCATTATTTCCAGTTGAATCTCTTGTGCAGTGCTGACCTCCTCCTCCGGTCTTTTTTACAGAAGTCTCTTTGGAGACAGTGATGCTCTTCTGCTGTCACCGAACAGCAGCGACAGGATAGATCTCCTCCTCTTCTTCTTCTTCTTCTTCTTCCTCCTCTTCTTCTGTGGTGAGATCACCCTCTTGAAACCTGTCCAGGACACGATGGATCTGACGTCACTGGAGGAGGATCCGCCCATCTCAGCCTTATTACTTCTTTTGAGAGTAAACATGCATATACAGCTCTACTGGTTCATTAGCATCATTAATCAGTAAAACAAGCAGCGTTTCTTTCCCGTGTGTGAAGAGTCCTGTACTGTCTGTCCCAGTGTTCGTGTGTCAGATTCCCTGAGGAAACTCTGAAACACCAGAGAGTCAGTGATACTGATATAATGAATCTGCACTCCTCCTGTAATGCGCTCTGGTTATCAGCAGATTGACGACAGGCGATCTAAGATGTATGTGCGGGTGTTTTATTTCATCTGAACCGGTTCTTCTGCATTCAGACATCACATGATCAGCTGCTGGTTCAGTCCAAAACACAGCTCACATAGTGCCCCTCAGATTAACTGATATGGAAATGATGCCCAGATCTGCTGTGATGCTAGAAGATATAGTGTGGTTCAGTGGTGTGATCTACAGGATCTGTTATTAACTGCTGCTGTATTTCCTCCCTGCTGGATTTATTTGGATAAAAGTTTATTCTAGATCAGGGGTTTTCACTTTTTATGCAAGGCCCTCTAAACATGTGAGGGAGCACCTTCATAAAGTTTATAGGCAGCTAAGTTATATATATATATATATATATACACACTCCATAGATACTATGAAGTACACTAAAAAAGGATATCATCAATAAATCATAAAACTTGACTTAATGCATCAAAGTAATTTAACCAATTTCATTCAATTTGGCAAACTACATTTTTTTTTTTTTTTAAATTTGCAAGATTTAACTTGATTTTTTAAAGTTAATATTAAAGCTGAAACTACAAGTTAAATTAGGCAAAACTTCAAATTTTGAAGTTAAAATATGTGGAAGTTTTTACAGCATATATAGGCAATCTAAAGATACATTTTACTGTGTGAGAAAAACACTGTCTTTAGAAAGAACGCATCTTGCTTACTAAATTAAATGATTGGCTTTTATGCTGTTACTAATCCAAAAGAAATTACAAATAATATCTGGAAAATATAAAGTTGAAAGTGTTTTTTTTCTTCTTCTGTGAAATACTGTTAGATGTATAAACTCGAAGTCAGTTTTGTTGTATAGAGTTTAAATAGCAAGGTTCGTATTATTACTAAGCCAACATTATCTGTTATAAAGAATAACTGTGAATAAAATAATATAATGCAAATTAATTTATTTATGAGCAGCTAAGAATTAGCCTACACCCAGAAAGTATAAAAAGAATGATAAAGGAGCTCCCTCTGCTGGATGAACGCGTGTAATGCAGGTTTCCAGCTCTGTTCACCCTCTTCAGGACCTCAAGATGCTGATGTGTGTTTTACAGTCAGTGTGAACTACCAGAAAAACACCACCTTTCTTTCTTTCTTTCTTTCTTTCTTTCTTTCTTTCTTTCTTTCTTTCTTTCTTTCGCTCCGCCCATCCTGGCACTTGATTGGACGCCCGCGGTGTGATTGACAGCTGCAGCAGGGCACCTGACCAGTGTTGCCAAGTCCGCTATTTTCCCGCGGAATGTGGATACTTTATCACTGTTGCTGCGGGTTGAATAACGTGATATTTTGCCCCAGGAATGCGAATTGTACCGGGGAACCCCTCCAAAAAACGTGTATTTTACCCCCTTGTACACGATTTTTACCAGGGGACCCCACTCGAAACGCGATTGGGCTAGTTTTGAGTATCAATTGGGAAAGTTTTGTTGCAAAAACCTGGCAACCCTGCACCTGACGCGGCTCATGCGCGAGGGGGACGCGGCGATGGGCGGCTCCGCGACGCGTTCGGTGACGGCTCATCGCGCTCTGTCTCTCGGTGAGCAGCGCATCTGCAGAATGACACAGTAGGTCGCTTCATTTCTCCTGTCGCGTCCGGATGGAGATGGACGCGTCCGCCGCGAAGAGGAGCTCGCCGGTACCGGACATCTGCCCGCTGGACCGGTACGACCCCACCCGAGCCAAGACCCGCGCCGGCGTGCGCTGGCTGCTGGACCGGAGCCGCGGACCTGAAGGTAACCATGATCCGCAGCATCAGCACCATTCAGCATCCGCAGCTGCTTTATCAGAGACAGCGGGGGGTGTGTGTATGTGTATGTGTGTGTCTGTGTCTGTGTATGTGTGTGTCTGTGTCTGTGTCTGTGTGTCTGTGTGTGTGTGTGTGTGTGTGTGTGTGTGTGAGCGGTTTATTCCGTTAGTGCTGGAGATGAGCG
>JAFVLL020014560.1:29486-58635 GCA_021397915.2 Tor tambroides | reverse complement strand
GAATCTGAGGGTGCAAAAAAATCTAAATATTGAGAAAATCACCTTTAAAGTTGTTCAAATGAAGTTCTTAGCAATGCTTATTACTAATCAAAAATTCAGTTTTGATATATTTACGGTAAGAAATTTACAAAATATCTTCATGGAACATGATCTTTACTTAATATCCTAATGATTTTTGGCATAAAAGAAAAATCAATCATTTTGACCCATACAATGTATTTTTGGCTATTGCTACAAATATACCCCAGCGACGTAAGACTGCTTTTGTAGTCCAGGGTCACATATAATCTCTGAATTAAAATCAAATGATTTTATTACACTGACTAGTGCCTATGGTTATTATTGTTTAAATTAAATGAATACATTTGAAATTTTTATTTTAATGTTATTATTAATAAAACTTTAACCATTAAAATCACTACTTGAAATAAAATAAACATTAATTGATGTAAAATAAAATACAAAAAAAATTTAGCAACATTTCTTATTTTTTAGTTTCACTAGAACTACTAAAATAACTAAAAATAAATTAACTAAAAAAATTCCAAAAATGATATAAAAATATTTTTTAAAAACTAATAAAATATGACAAAGGACAAAGAAAAAACCCATTTAAATACTTTAAAATAAAGGAATACTAAAATTAAAAGGTAAAATCTAAAGAAAATAAAATCAAATTCAATTTCTTTAACAAAAATTATAATAGTATATCAATAATACTAAAATAACACTGTTAGTGTCACAAATTAAAAAGTCATCTCGTCTGACTGGTTGGCTGATTATTGATGTTTTAAAATAGTCTCCAAGTCTGATTATCTGAAATGTGGCCAAAAACATACTGGGGAAAAAACCAAAACCAAAAAAAAAAAAAAAACAGTTTAAGGCCAGTTTAAGATGTTCTGTTACACAGTGTTTTTATTAGAAAGTGTTTTTTTTTTTCTCCCATATAACTCTTATTGAAGTGAATGTGGGGATGATGTTCTTCTGTGGTGCTTTTATCCTGAAGGTTAAACCTGTTGACGGTGGGTGAAGAATGACGCTGAACTGAGTGTTGAGTTGAGTGTTGTTTATGTGTTTTGTCTGTGTGATCAGCAGGTGTCGTACCCCGGTGAGGACGAGGGCTGGCAGGTGTACGGCTCTGTTCAGGGGAAGTGCGTCTGCTCCATCATGACTCCGGCTCACAGCGTCTGCGGCGGAGACCCTCGACATGCTCGTCTGCAGCAGATCTCTGATCAGGTGAGCATCCCGCAGCTTCAGAGCACCACACACACTCACACACCTCACCATCATCATCTGTGTGTGTGACAGCTGCAGAACATCTCTCAGCACATGGAGATCCTGAGCCAGCGGACCACTCAAGATCTGCAGCAGCTGAGAGACTCTGAGACGCTGCTGGAGACGCTGGAGAGAAGATTGAACACGGCCCACGAGGAGCCTCACAGCCTGAGCAGCAAGAGCCTGCAGGTAACACTACACACACAACACACACGCACACACACACACACACACGCACGCACACACACACACGCACACACACACACACTCTCACACTCACACACACACACACACACACACACTTACCCAGATTTATGAAGGCTGGGATTCTTTTTTTTTAATGGCAGTTTATAGCCAATAACATATTTTAGAAGTTGACTTGAAAAGTTTTGATTAAGGACTACAATTCACACTTTTAAATTTTTTTGTATATATCCAGATTATTAGTTTAACTTAAAGGGGTCATGACATGGATTTTTAATTATTATTTTAATATTTTACTTGAGGTTTACTTAGTTTAGTTTAGTTTACTTCTTTATTAGTAAACTTAACTAAACTAAGTCAACCTCAAGTAAAATATTAAAATAATAATAAAAAATCCATGTCATGACCCCTTTAAATGTTTACACTATATATATATGGCATGTGGTCAGTGCTTGTGTGTCTGCAGGAGCTGCGCGGGAGCGTGTCTCAGTGTCGCCCCCTGCGGGCGCTGGTGGGCCGTCTGCGGGCCGATGTGGGGCAGCTGGAGGCTCTGAAGGAGGAGCTGCAGAGGCTGAACGACTCTCTGTCCATCCTGCAGGAGCGCTTCACTCTTCATCACTATCAGCAGTTGCAGCAGCGCCAGTTCATCCTGCAGCAGCACCTGCACTCCTGCTCCAGTCAGCTGGGTACCGACTCATCACAGCATCATCATCATCATCAGAATCATCATCACTACCATCATCATCATCATCATCATCATCATCATCAGAATCATCATCATCACCATCACCATCATCAGAATCATCATTACCATCATCACCATCATCATCAGCATCATCATCAGCATCAGCATCATCATCATCACCATCATCACCATCATCATCAACATCATCATCATCATCATCATCATTGCCATGATCATCATCAGCATCATCATCATCATCGTCATCATCATCATCAGAATCATCATCACCATCATCATCATCATCATCACCATCATCATCATCATCATCATTACCATCATCATCATTATCATCAGCATCATCATCAGCAGCAGCATCATTACCATCATCAGCATCATCATCATCATCATCATTACCATCATCACCATCATCATCACCATCATCATCATCATCATCACCATCATCATCATCATCATTACCATCATCATCATTACCATCATCATCAACATCATCATCAGCATCATCATCATCATCATTACCATCATCATCATCATCATCATTACCATCATCACCATCATCATCAACATCATCATCATCATCATCATCATCATTGCCATGATCATCATCAGAATCATCATCATCATCGTCATCATCATCATCAGAATCATCATCACCATCATCATCATCATCATCACCATCACCATCATCATCATCATCATCATCATTATCATCAGCATCATCATCAGCAGCAGCATCATTACCATCATCAGCATCATCATCATCATCGTCATCAACATCATCATCATCATCATCATTGCCATGATCATCATCAGAATCATCATCATCATCGTCATCATCATCATCAGAATCATCATCACCATCATCATCATCATCATCACCATCATCATCATCATCATTACCATCATCAGCATCATCATCATTATCATCAGCATCATCATCATCATCAGAATCATCATCATTATCATCAGCATCATCATTACCATTATCAGCATCATCATCATCATCATTACCATCATCAGCATCATCATCATCATCATTACCATCATCAGCATCATCATCATTATCATCAGCATCATCATTACCATTATCAGCATCATCATCATCATCATTACCATTATCAGCATCATCATCATTACCATCATCAGTATCATCATAATCAGAATCATCATCCTCATCGGCATCATCCTCATCATCATCATCATCATCATCATAATCGTCGTCGTCATCAGCATCAGAATCATTATCAGAATCATCATCATCATCCTCACAGCGCTGATGCTCACGCTGCTCTTTGTGTTGTCAGGTTGTGGCCGGCTGACAGGCATCAGTGCTCCGCTCACTGTCAGATCTTCAGGCTCACGCTTCGGATCATGGATGATGGACAGTGTGATCGACAGTTCAGACAACCGCGTATGTAGGAGATCTCATCCCACTCACACACACACACACACACGCACGCACGCACGGCTGCCCTTCTCAACCTTTTAGACTCCCAAGGCCCATCACAACAATATTTGAAGAACCCATGATGTTCCCAATTATACATGACTTACTGTAAGGATTTTTAGAAGTATTTTTACTCACAATTTCTACCTTATAAAACAGAGGCTGGCACCCCAAAAACTGTTTAATCATTATAAAAATGCTAGTGGAATTTTCAGATTTTATTAATTTCCATCACTTTTCAGGTCTAGAAATTTTTAAAACGAGCTTTCCTTATATATCCAGGTTTTCCAAGACCACAAAAATCTTGGTTCTTCAAAGACAAAAGACAGATTTTGATATTTAATTGTTTTAGCTAAAGTCATTTTAAGGTCTCATGCTGATTTTGAAGTTTCCCTGGTTGAGAACCACTGCTGTGGCTCTTAAATGTTATTTTCTGTAAAATAAGTTGTCAAAATTGCATTGCTGAGAGAAAGAAAGTTAAGATGTTGTATGTCACATTTTATTACATTCAGAAATAATTAAAAATATCAGTAAACAAAACATTTACAAACATTATAAACACTATAAACATGTATTTAAGTTCTTGTCACTCCACAACAAACCCTTTGAATTTAGAATTTAAAACAGAACAGCAATAAAAAATATAAGTATATAATAAAAATAAATTATAATTTATTTAGTTTTATTGAGGATATATAGTTTTAGTTTATTTGTTTTTGTTGTTTAAGTACATAAGGTTAAACTAAATGATAATGATAAATGTTGCCTGGGTAACTTGGTTCATAATTTTTATTTTTACTGTGTGTGTGTGTGTGTGTGTGTGTGTGTGTGTGTAGGTGTGGGTGATGGATGGTTATTTTAAGGGCAGGCGTCTGGTGGAGTATCAGTCTCTCAGTGACTTCGCTACCGGACAGAACTTCATCGTCCATCATCTTCCTCACCCGTGGGCAGGTATGAATGCTAGTCTATCAAACACCTTCAGTGATGTTCATACAGAGAATCACATGATCTGCTAACAACAAACAAACAAACATTGACTGTCTTTACCTCCAACACTACAACTACTGATTCAGCATTCAAACCCAAAAAACTCCTGTCTGCTTGTTATGGGACTTTGTTTCCGCTACAATTATGAAAAAGTCAGAATTGTGAGATGTAAACTCAGAATTATAATAATAAAGTCAGGAATTATGAGATGTAAACTCAGAACTACAAGAAAAAAATCTAAATTGTGATATGTAAACTTTATGAGAAATCAGAATTGGGGGATTTAACTCAGAATTACAAGAAAAAAGTCAGAATTTGCAAGATGTAACAGAACTACGAATAAAAAGTCAGAATTGGGGGATGTAAACTTAGAATTACGAAAAAGTCAGAATTGCGAAAAATATTACAGCTGTGAGATGTAAACTCAAAATTCTGAAAAAAGACAGATTTCCAAGATATAGACTCAGAATTGCGAAAAAAAAGTCATAATTGCGAGATTTAAATCAAAAATGGAAAAACAGAACTACAAAAAAGTCAGAATTCTGAGATATAAACTCTTCTGAGTTATAAATTGAGATGTAAACTATTATAAATAATATTACAACAACATCTTTTAAGATCAGAATTACGAAAAAAGTCAGTGAGACGTAAACTCAATTCAGGGAGAAAAGTCAGAATTGTGAGATAAAATGTTGCAAGTATGTTTTTAAAGTGGCCCTATTATGGGTTATGAAAGGTTCATATTTTGGTTTTGGGAGTCCCCAACAACAGGCTGACATGTATGCAAGGCCAAAAAAACACTTTCATTGTCTTATAATATGCATTTATTTTGACCTTATTTGCTCAACGACTCCCAAACGATTCGCTCAACAATTTATTTTTCCAAACCCCTCCTTTGCGTGACGCTAATCTGCGGTGATTGGTCGATTTCATTTAAAGCAGTGTTTGTGAGCACAGTGCTGCTTTGTATACAGTGTTACCGGGGAAACCGCTATTTTTAAAGCTCCAAAAGCAGCACCTAGTGGCAAAGAATGAATTTGCATTTTCATTCAGACCAACGTGAAAAGGCCAACAAGTGGGCAATATACTAATGTTTCATGTTGACGTCAAACGGCTTGGGA
The DNA here is from genome assembly GCA_021397915.2 of Tor tambroides. NCBI lineage: Eukaryota > Metazoa > Chordata > Actinopteri > Cypriniformes > Cyprinidae > Tor > Tor tambroides. The sequence continues at coordinate 52,898 of JAFVLL020014560.1, read as the reverse complement.
TTCGTTTTAAAAACGACTCGTTTCAATGATTCAGACTCTTTCTTTTGAGAGACAATAACTTTATACACAGTGCACTTTCAGATTTAAAATTTTCAGGATGTTTTCATTCACTTAGAGCTGAGTTATTTTCAAAAATCCATGATAGGGACACTTTAATATCCTTACAGCTGTCAGAAGTGATTTGTGACGTGAGTGTGCTTGTGTCTCTCAGGGACGGGTCACGTGGTGTATAACGGCTCTCTGTACTATAATAAACACCACAGTAACGTGCTGGTGCGCTACGACCTGGCGTCCGGCGGCGTTCTGCAGCAGCGGCCGCTCGCCCAGGCCGGGTTCAACAACACCTTCCCGTACTCGTGGGGCGGCTCGTCCGACATCGACCTGATGGCCGACGAGACGGGGCTGTGGGCCGTGTACTCCAGCATCGGCCGCGGCGGGAACATGCTGCTGAGCCAGCTGCACCCCGACTCGCTGGAGGTGCTGCGCTCCTGGGACACGGGCTTCCCCAAGCGCAGCGCCGGAGAGGCCTTCCTCATCTGCGGCTCGCTCTACGTCACCAACTCACACCTGGCCGGAGCCAAAGTGCACTTCGCCTTCCACACGGCCACGGCCTCGTACGAGTACACCGACATCGCCTTCCACAACCAGTACTCGCACATCTCCATGCTGGACTACAACCCCCGCGTCAGGGCGCTCTACACCTGGAACAACGGACACCAGGTGCTGTACGACATCACCCTCCTGCACTTCATCCGGACACGCCGCGCAAACTCCAACGACTGACTCCAGAAACCAGCTCCCCAAACGCCCTGAACCTGCATGAGCCACGCATGCCAAGCCCTGCTGAACTGAACTTTCACTGTTCCCAGACCTGCCAACCTGTACGCATTTGACCTCAAAGTAAACTCAGAATTAAGAAAAAAGTCAGAATTGCAAAATGTGATCTCAGAATTACGAGAAAAAAAGTCAAAATTGTGAGATTATGAAAATATTGTAACTTGGAGATGTAAACTCAAAATTCCGAAAAAAAAGTAGAATTCCAAGATATAAACTCGGAATTATGATAAAGGCCAGAATTGAGATTTAAACCCAGAATTATTAGATAAATCAGTATTGCAGCATATGAACTCAGAATTATGAATAATATTACAACTACATCATGTAAGCTCAGACTTACAAAAGAAAAAAGTCAGAATTGTGAGATTTAAACCCAAAATTACGATGAAAATGTCAGAATAGTGAGAAAAAAAGTCAGAATTGTTATATGTAAACTCAGAATTACGAAAAAAAGTCAGAATTGTTATATGTAAACTCAAAATTCCGGAAAAAAAGTAGGAATTCCAAGATATAAACTTCCTCAGACCTTTACCATCGCAACATGAGGTACTGTGTTCCATTGAACCCAAGATTAGGCTCAAATGTCTCTTTCTTGAAAAGCATCATGACCCTGTGTCCAAAGATATGAGTTAAACTGAAAGGAGCTATATGGGGTTAAATATATTTAGCATGTTATATATAACACGCTAATATATTTAAAAAAGTAGAAATTCCAAGATATAAACTAACAAGATATAAAAAGGCCAGAATTGTGGGATGTAAACTCAGAATTATGAGAAAAAGTCCTGAGTCCCCAAGCCCAGCTGAACTCTCACTCTGAACTTTTCACTTTTCCTCTTATTTTTCTTTGCTAGAAAGAACGAAGTGGAATATATGCTCCTTCGGTTTTTGAAAAGGTGCTTTGTGAAATATACTTCTGTTTGTTCATGTCAATAAAATCTCACAAATCAAAAGAAATAAACGTATCACTTGTGATTTTTTTTTTAATACAGCATTTGTACAGAAATTTTGGGAATTATTAAGGTTATTGCCAATTATTAAAAGAAATTGACAAAATGTAAAGCAAAAATCTATCGATATGAAACTGGCATATTAAGAGATTTTTTCTCTAAATGTTAGTTGTATTTTTTAATGGTTGTAATTGCTTGTTGTGTTTGTAGGTGGCAGTGATGAGTTCAGTCCAGTCCTGCTTTTTACACACATTACTCATTTTGATCAGTGGTTCTCAACACAACAATATTTGAAGGTTGCATGACTTTTTCCTATGTTTGTGATTTATGATTTAACAACTATTAAAGAGGATGATTAAAATATGTATGTGTATTCACAATGTTTTCCAAATAAAATATTTTAAAACGTTTTAGCATGAATATAGATTCATTAAATGTATTAAAATATCCATGGAGTTAAAAGATTGTATTTATACAATTTGGACTTTTCCAAGTCTAGATATCACACTTTTATAATTTTTCAAAGAAAACGGGCGTTGAGGGTTGATTAAACTAAGGAATATATTGATGTTTAGTTCTTAGAGCTTATTTTAATGCTTGATTTGTAATTTTAAGTCATCTTATAAATTTCCCGAGGACTTATGGTTTTGAACAGTAAACTGAGCATGCGCGGTCCGCTGTGACGCCGCCGCGGTGCATGACGGGAGTCGTAGTCTTCCGCTTCTTCCTGTTTTCTGACTGCGGCAGTGAGTTCAGGTCAGTTTCGTGTTTGGAAACGAGAAAAAACTTCATAACCAACAGCCTGTAAGTCCTGAATTCAGCCTCACGTGTTCATTAAAGTTGTTTATAATGAGTTAAAGTGTAAATGCTGATGTTAATGCTGATTATAGCGTGTGTTTGAAACTAATGACTGAGGGAATAACTGTGCTGCGTCGAGATGATTACAGCTGATAAACATCATTTAATGAGTATTAACAGTGTGATTAACTGAGAGAAGTTCACTAGATAAATCATTATCTATCTACCAGCTTATCTGACTCTTTCTTTCTTTCTTTCTTTCTTTCTTTCTTTCTTTCTTTCTTTCTTTCTTTCTGTCTGTCTGTGACCCTGGACCACAAAACAAGTCATAAGTGTATTTTTTTTTTTTTTTTTTTTTTTTTTGTCGAAATTGAGATTTATACATCATCTCAAAGCTGAATAAATAGTTTGTAAATAGGACAATATTTGGCTGAGATACAACTATTTGAAAATCTGGAATCTGAGGGAGCAAAAAATCAAAATATTGAGAAAATCTCCTTTAAAGTTGTTCAAATGACGTTCTTAGCAATGCATATTACTAATCAGAAATTAAGTTTTGATATATTTACGGTAGGAAATTTACAAAATATCTTCATGGAACATGATCTTTACTTAATATCCTAATGATTTTTGGCATAAAAGAAAAATAGATAATTTTGACCCATACAATGTATTTTTGGCTATTGCTACAAATATACCCCAGCGACTTAAGACTGCTTTTGTGCTCCAGGGTCACATATAGCTGTCTATATCAGTGTGTGTCTGTCTAATCAAGTTATATCTGCTGATGTTCCTGTGACAGTGAGCCTTGTGTCGTCAGTATTGAATCCTCATGATCTGTTTGTCTGTAGATGTCTGTGTTCGAGTCGTCTGGCGCCTTCAGCAGGCCCATCTCTGCAGTGGCCTGGGCGTCAAACGCCACCACCTGCCCCGGTCAATTCATCCTGGTAAACAATACACACACACACACACACACCTGCGGTCACATGGTCATCTGCCGCTGGAGTTCAGACAGTGTCATTAACTCTGTGTGTGTGTTTAGATCACTCAGACTGAAGATGGAGCCTCCGCTAACTTCATCCGAGGATTTGCAATCAAGTCAGGATACTACCTGTGCTACAGTAAGGTAAGATGCAGTAAAGTGATGATTCACTGGTGAATGATCGTTCTGTCATCATTTACTCACCCTCATATCATTCCAAACCTGTATGACATTCTTTCTTCAGTGAAACACAAAAGAACATCCAGTTGTTAGACAAGAATAACACACATAAACTCTGACACACTGTTGTTTTAACTTCCATCTCAACACACATGTGATGTCTCCACATACTAACATGCTCTTAAGACTCATTCCTGTCTGTCTCTTGTAGGATCTGTCCGGTGGGATGGTTGTGGCGGATGTGCAGGTGATTACGGATAAAGAGACGATTCCTCATGGTTACTGCTACATCCCAGAATTCCTGGAGTCCAGTAAGATGTTTCCTTGACAGATGTGGGCCTTAGAGCCTCCACAGATCTGCTTGTCTGTCTCTCCTGACGAGCTGTGGAAGTGTAATCACTGTGTGTGTTTGTACAGAGGCGTCCGTCGGGAAGAAGAAGCGCATCTGTGTGCGGATCGTTCCTGTGGGCAGCGTTACGACTGCTGTTCTAGATCTCAAACTGACAGCCAAGAATAAGACCATGGTGCAGCAGTACACCTGTCTGGGGTGAGAGACGCCTGCTCTAGAATCACACGCTCTATTCAACGGTTCTCATATCAGGCACCATACATGTCTGTTCAACGGTTCTCCTATTTGACACTCTGTGTGCCGGTTCTGGAACCAGGCACTCTGGACACTGATTCTAGAATCAGATGTTCTGGACACTGGCTCTGGAATCAGATGCTCTGTTCAACAGTTCTCCAATCTGGTGCTCTTTATACTGATTCTAGAATCAGACACTCTGGTCTCTGATGCTCTGGCCTTATGTTCTAGATGCTCTGTTTATCAGTTCTGGAATCAGACACTCTGTGCACAGGTTCTGGAATCAGATGTCCTGGTCTCTGATGCTCTGCCCTTTGGTTCTGGATGCTGTATTTATCATTTCTGGACTCAGACACTCTGGACACTGGTTATAGAATCAGACGCTTAGTACGCAGGTTCTGGAATCAGACATTTTGTGCATTGGCTGTAGAATCAAACACTCTGTACACAGTTTCTAGTATCAGATGTTCTTTAAACAGGTTCTAGAATCAGAAACTCTATATGCTGGTTCTAAAATCAGATGCTCTGTACTCTGGTTCTAGAATCATACGCTTTGTACTCCAGTTCTAGAGTCAGACACGCTGTACACAGTTTCTAGAATCAGACACTCTACACTGATTCTGGAATCAGACGCTCTGTACACAGTTTCTAGAGTGAGATGCTCTACACTGGTTCTGGATTCAGACGCTCTATACGTTGGTTCTAGAATCAGACACGCTGTACACAGTTTCTGGAATCAGATGCTCTACACTGATTCTGGAATCAGATGCTTTATACTCTGGTTCTGGAATCAGATGCTTTGTACACAGTTTCTAGAATCAGACACTCAACACTGATTCTGGAATCAGACGCTCTGTACACAGTTTCTAGAATCAGACGCTCTGTACACAGTTTCTAGAGTGAGACGCTCTACACTGGTTCTGGATTCAGACACTCTATATGCTGGTTCTAGAATCAGACACGCTGTACACCATTTCTAGAATCAGATGCTCTGGGCTGCTGTTCTTGTTGTTTATTGTCTGTGTGTTTGTGTTTCAGGGACATGAATGGCTTCGTGGTGTGGTGTTTAAAGGGCCAGTTCTCCACTCCAACTCCTCAAGCCAAGCCTCGCAGTGTCAGTCTGGACATGCGCAGTCTCTCGCTGGAAGGAACCGGACCCCCGCAGCCTCTCAAGCCCAGGTACTCCCTCACAGCGGTCACTGCGGAGAACATCAGCGTTATGGGATTCACAGTGACAAGAGATTCACAAACAGACTCCAGTGTTTGGATGATTTGACTGTTAAATTAGACTGAAGCAAATGAGCTGTTTGGCTCTGCAGTATCCACACAGGTAGAAATATCTATTCAGAGCAAAGTGTTCGACCAGTTTCACATTATATACCTCTCCATTACTGGATTCACAGCTTTAAAGCATCTTTAGTGATTCGGTGTTGGCTTTAAACCGCAGTGATGTAGCCTAGTGCTGACTGAACACAAAACCCTAGAGTGTAGGTGTTCAGGGTGGTTGCTAGGGTGTTAAGAGTGGTTGCTAGGGTATTACTGTGTGGTTGCTTGGATGTTCTGGGGTATTGCTAGGGTGTTCTGACTGTCTGTTTCCATAGCAACCCTCCCGAAGCCCCACCGAAAGTCAGCCATCGGCGCAGTAAGCTTGACACAAACAACCCAATGGAGGCTGTGTATGACAGCGGTAACCACAGCAGCATCTACGGTATCACAGGTACAGCTATAGACAGACCAATCACATCACCCCTTCATATAACAGGAGCACACACAGGCTCTGTCCTATATACATATATCATCATATGCATCATGCATCTTCACATGTGATATGAGTAAAATTGTGTGAATTTGTCACGTGACTCACTCTTGTTTTTGTTTGTTTTCAGCGATGGATGGAGTTCCTTTCTCTCTACACCCGAAGTTTGAGTCTCAGTCGAAATCAAAGGTCAGAGGTCACTGCATCACTCATTAACATGTGTATATATGTAAGAAATCACATACATTCATCTGGTCATTATGGCTCAATAAAGACAGACAGGGCTTTTATTGACTAGAGTGAAGAGTTTGAAGTAAGATGTGAGAATTCTATTCGAGGGATCTTAAAAAATGATTATTGTACAAAAGTCTTTGACCACAGAATACTGTCATTAACCAATCACAATCACAGTGACCCATAACCGAGGTGCTGTTGTGTCTGTCAGGTGTCTGTGAGCACGCTGAGTGACATCCGTATCAAATCAGTGCAGGACATTGAGAATGAGGTGAGATGATCTGCATCTGTACCAAGCTTTATTGCTTTTATAATTACCATTATAAGAAATCATTTTCATTTTAAGATTGTTAGACGTCATTTTGAGACGATGTGGATACATCAGAATTGTTCTTATTGTTCTGGAGGACTTTTATTTTAAATCTGGCTTTGTTTGTGGTGATTATTTGTTGATTTCCGTGTAGTTCAGCAGATTTTAACGCCAGATTGTTTCTCTGCAGTATAACTACACGTTTGCGGTGGAGGAACTGGCAGCGAGGAGGATCTGTCCGTCAGTGAGCGGCTGAAATCATTCCTCTCCTCGGATCACAATCAGATTCCTGGCTCTGGTCTATGAAATCACACACTTATTTCTGGTTTATGATCACGTATGTTAAAGTTCGACCCGAGCTCACACTACTGGTTTTGCAGGGCTGGTTCTGGTTGGTCTCGTTCTCTCTTTTCTTCTCTGGGTTGGTTGAACATGAAGGATTTTCTGCATTCAGACACATAGTTTTGCGTGTTTCTGCGAAACACTGACAGGCGAATCAAAGGGCTTGACAAAGTGCCTTCTCTACAGAGATATGTACATGTCATTTTATAAGGCCAGAATATTTTATGTATCTGTTTTGGGATTTTGAGCTGCAGTTTAGTATTTAAAAAGTGTGGTTACACTAATATTCTTTATTTATCGTATGAAAAATGTAAATTTCAGAAACGTGGGGACCAAAAAACAATGTTTTTCTTGTATTCTCTGAATTGCTCTTTTGTGTGTTTAAATATTCTTGAATCTATTTCATAATGTCATACTGCGGTGCTCTGTGAGCTAGTCTTTTGTACTCGCTTTGTTAAAATCTGTCTTTTTGTGGAATTTTAATAAACAATATCAGATCTTGACTGAATGTAATTGCAGACTTACACAAAAGGAAGTTACATTTTAACAAGAGCCATTTTCCTAATGGACCTAAACTGGTTTATGAATATATATTTTTTGTTTTACTTTTCTATATCTACATAAATGCCTTACTTCAGGATCACAAACAAAACCACACAGCTTTGACTCTTTGTTTTAAACTCAAACAGTTTTATCCCAGACAGCGAAATACACACTTTTGTTTTGAAATCGTTTACGGAAACAGCGTTCTTCCGGCCGTCGAGGTCGATCATTGGTTCGCTCAAGCGTCAGTCATTGAGCCACACCCCTTTGTGGGCGGAGTCAGAGCGGCCTGATAGTGGCCTGAGCGCCTCGCACACACGCAGAGCTCCACAGAAACCTGCTGCAGGATGGATCGAGGATATTCTTCAGGTTAGTGGTTTACTCTGTGTTTATTTGATGTGAGAGTCTGTTTGTTTGCTGGGAGCGTGTGTTGTTCTGTATTTAAGCCCTGGAACGGAACGTTACTGCGATTCTTCCGTGATTCGGTCTGTGTTCGTGAAGTGCTTAAAATGGCGCAGCTCGAAATAAGGCGTAGACCTATTAAAGACTGTTTAAGCCATTAAAACAGAGTTTATCGGTTAGTTAGGTTCCTTTAGTAGAAGTATATTTTAATTTAAAGCGATTTTTCATCGATTGCTGTTGAACTCGATGCGAAACCCGTTGTTTTTGTCTGGAAGCGCGCACATAAACGCGTTTATCGAACAACGCAAACTATTAAAGTAGTCTCACATCGTTTCTTTAGTCAACAGCTCATCAAATTAATAATCTTTAATCTGCAGTAAGCGCGTGTGAATGATAGTGTGTGCTTTGAATTAATTACGCCAGGCGATCATTCGGCGTCTAAAACGCGTCAGTGAGTCAAAAGGGAGAATTGCATTCGTTTCTTACCACATTTAGATTCAATGAGCGTTTAATGTAGGAATAAATGGCGCAAAATGGAGTCGTTTTGTTGTTGTAAAATGGCTGCCGTGTCCATTCTGCTGCTCTATTGTGCGATTAATCGCCGGAGTGTCTGACCTGGAGACACATTACAGAACAGCTGTTTACTTTCACATCAATATACAGAGTTGAGTGTAATGGCATCTAATGTAGTCTATCCCATGCTATTGTAGTTTGTGGCCTTTAGTTCATGTCTAGAGTGGCATAGGTTAAATCTATGCACTTTCTGTTACAGTAAAACAAACCTAGTTATTATACATTCTTGTCCAATCAAATGTCCTTTTAAGTGTGAAAGCCCCGCCCTCTCATACCACCTGACTCTGAGTAGCCAATAAGCTGTCACGATCCAAATATGCAATATAATGCTGATTGAGAGATGAAGAAATAAAGGCTCCTCAGAAGATGTGAGATGAAGATCATTCCTCCGCTGAGGAACAGTGAAAGTAAAGCTTCTGGAAACAAACGCTCCTCAAAAGATCCTGATGATCAGATTTGAGACTAAAAAATGATTGATGGAGAATCAAGTAAAGCTGAGCTGCTTCAGTCCAGTAAGAGTTCATCTGGAGATATGACTGCAGTTATTCTGACGCTTACTTGATCAAAATCAGTCAAGATTTGACAGCAGAAAGACACGAGAAGCACGTGAAGTTTGTACAATTACACTAAAAGAGCTTTTACTGGATTAAAAACCTAATCTAAATTTATCAATCAGACAACAGAAGGGATGGTGTATAGTGTGTGTGTGAAGCAGGTTTAACAGCAAAGTTTGATCGTGTAGAGGCCTTGGAAATTCATGGATTGACTGTGACGTACAGAAGCAACCATTGATTTCTCGCACTATAAACTCAGTGGCGTTGATTTCTGGGCTCGTTTCAGGATTCTCTGGATGGGGAGGATCCGGTGGAGGAGGATCGTCCAGAGGTGAGACCGTCGCTTTCTTCAGCTTTGACGTTATTCACGAGGGGTGCAACGGTTCAACTTGCTCACGGCTTTAGAGTCACGGTTTCGGTACGGTTCGGTATGTGCTGTGTTTAGGGAAAAATTATACTGGCAAATTAAAATAAAGAAAATAAGAATCTATCTAACTACAAGCAACAGCACAAATAAATACAACAGAGTAAAGATACAAATAAAAAACAGTGCTTTTCAGTTTTGTTTTTTTTAGGTAGGTCTAACATTAGTTTTTAGGTACAGAAATTAAATAATCAAATGTAAAATAACATTGCATATTTTACTAATTAAAGATTAATCTTTATTAGAGTTACAAAAGCTATTCAGTCAAGATCAGCGAGTGATTTCCTTGTTGTTGGTGTTTGCTTAATATTAGGAAAGCGCTGTTACTTTAAGAGAATGCACTGATACAGTACGCTCAGCCGGCTATGTCTGCTGGGATACTTACCAAGACGGGAATTTTGACACATTGTTTTTTGGTGAATTTGTCCATTCAAACACAATACTTCAAAGAGAGCGCTATCAGCACCCGGGTGATGACGGAATAAATGACTGCTCATATTCCAGCATACGGCACTCGCATTGAATGAATGTTTTTTTTAAATTGCTGTTGTTGTACTGGGAAGCCAGAATGTGTATTCATCAACAGAAACATACTTTAGCCGAACCCTGTTTGTTTTACGTGTTATTTATAACAAACCGTATTACAGATGCGTTGTCAGATTTAAGTTGAACCTAGGGCTGGGCGATATATCGAAGGCGATGATCATGCGCATCTCGTCAGTAAAGCCGGTTCCGTGATTAGTAGTAAATCTCCTGCTTTCAAATGGAGCGGCATTTAATATACAGCGGCTCTGTGTAGTTAATGCAGCTCCACTTGAAAGCAGGTGATAGAAATTAACTACTAATCACGGAACCGGCTTCACTGACGAGATGCGCATGACAATAGCATGCGATATATCGCCCAGCCCTAGTTGAACCGCGGTCCTAGTGCGTGGAGGTCCGTACGGTTTGAATTATTTTATTTTTTTTTTTTTCTTCTTTCTTACCGAGAACCGTTCCACCCCTGTTATTCACATCCGTTAGTCTAGCAGATACTGATGATCTGGTTATGGCTCAGGCTCGGGCAGCTACGACCTGTACGGATATAAAGACTCCATGTCTGGTGGCGGCGGGTTCGGAGGAGGCGGATACGGGTCCAGCGATCGGATGAAGAGAGGTCTGTCTGGAGGATCTCTGCTGTCCTCCAGCGGCTCCAACGCAGACGACGTCATCGCCAAAATCAACCAGCGCCTGGACATGCTGACGCAGCTGGAGGGAGGCATGAAGAGCGGCGGCCGCAGCGACAGGTGACCCGCACACACTCATGTTACCCAGCACGCATTTGAACCCGGAGCCAGTATCACTCCAGACACACTCGGATGAGCAGCTGCCGTCATCCGATGCATATCCACTCATGCAGGATTGGTCTCTGTAACTAGATAAGCATGCATTAAAATTAGTGCTGGGCAACGATTAATCACATCCAAAATAAAAGTTTTTGTTTATGTAATATATGTGTATGTACTGTGCATATTTGGTATGTATATATTAGGGCTGGGCGATTATATCTCATGCGATATGCATGCGCATCTCGTCAGTAAAGCCGGTTCCTTGATTAGCGGTAAATCTCCATCACCTGTTTTCAAATGGAGCGGTATTTAATACACAGAGCCGTAGTTCACTGAGAAGCTACGCAATATCGCGTTCACTATCGCAGATGAATCGCCTTCCATAATGAACGCGATATTGCGTAGCTTGTCAGTGAACTACGGCTCTGTGTATTAAATACCGCTCCATTTGAAAACAGGTGATGGAGATTTACCGCTAATCAAGGAACCGGCTTTACTGACGAGATGCGCACGTATATCGCACGAGATATATCACCCAGCCCTAGTATATATAAATACACAAACATGCATATATATTTTAAAAATGTTATGTTTTTATATTAATATTTAAATATAGTATAAAATATATGAATATAAATGTAAATATTTTCAATATATACTGTATGTGTCTATATATACACAGAGTATACACACACACATACATACACATATATAGTGTATGTATGTATAAACAAAAACTTATTTTGGATGCAATTAATCACGATTAATCGTTGCCCAGCACTAATCAAAATATCAGATGTTATAGATAAAAAACAGAGAAATGAATTGCAACTTATATTTATAGGATTATATTGTGATTCTTTTTGCACTCATTTTGTTGGGAGGAAACAAGCAAATATAGCAGAAGCAATCATGGATTATCATATTTCTCAATTTGCTGTTTCTATTTCTATTTGTTGACTGTATACGAGCATGTTTAAATATGTATAATATACATGTCCAGCGTTCAGATCAAAAAGCTTGTCTGCTGTTTTGTCACATTTAGCACTAGTTTGTTTGCTAATTGGTGATAGAAACATTATGACTGGAAAGTCTGATAAGATCGTCGGTCTAGTCGACAGCTCGTCTTAAAGTTTATTTTGTGATTGTCAGTCTGCTAATGTTATCCCTCTCTTCAGACGTTCAGATCGCTTCACCAGCTCATCCGCAGCAGTAACTGCTTAAAGCTTACGGTTTTAAGACCTTCTAGATCTCCTCAGTGTGTCCCTGCAGCACAAGTACACTTAAGATGTCGTCTAATAGACTGTGATCAGGGTAGATGCCATATTGCACTTTTTGCAAATGAAAACAAGGCTGTGATGGATAGACGTTTAGTCTGTTGTATGGGTTGTCTTGTCACTAGAAATTGTTTTAAGACGTTTTGAATGACAGTAAAGACATTTATAATCTCACAAAAGATTCTTTCTATTCATCTTTGGATCCTGAAAAATAAAATATATCACCGATTCCCCAACTATATTTAGCAGCACAACTGTTTTCAACATTGATGTTAATCAGAAATGTTTCTTGAGCAGCAAATCAGCATATTAGAATGATTTCTGAAGATCATGTGGCACTGAAGCAGCTTTTATCACAGCAATCAATTACATTTTAACATTATGGTATTTTTAATCTACTGAATTCAGCCTTAGTCATATACATCCTTCCCTCACAGCCTTGTTTTCATTTGTGTAAAGTTGTCATAATTTGCTTTCGAGTGTTATGTTCAGTTCTTGTAGTTGGAACAACTAAAGCAGTGGTGTTTGTGTTATGTAGATTCAGTGAATCCTTCCTGACCATTTGAACACAGAAAAAAACACATGCTCAGTTTCGTCCTGATCCTCAGATGGCCCCATCAGATTTGACTCTAAAGTCACAGATAAAGCTAACACTGCCCTCGCAGACCCCAGAAGGTCCCCGTATCGCTCCGTTTCAGTCCTGTGCCGAATGTGCAGTGTTGTTGCCTTATATGTCCATCTGTGCAACTGTCATTCTGAAGCTTTTCCACAGCCTGTCTCTTCCCACAACGCACCTGAGAAATGGGGCTGTGGAAGGGCTTGAACGAATGAGCGCTGAATGATGGGTTTGTTTGCATAACGAAGCGGTCCTCCGAGCCGCCGACCGAATGTGCCGGTCCCTGCTTGACCTTTGCTCTGCGCCTCCCTCCCTCTGCAGGTTTGACCAATACGAGTCTTTCGACTCGCGCTCCGCCTCCCTCGGCCCCCGAGATCTCTACAGATCCAGTAGCTTCGGTTACAGCGACTCCCGGGGCGACATGATGGCCCAGCGCGGAGGCGTGGGCTTTGGGCTCATGGGTGGAGCCGGAGGGGGTGGCGGCTTTGACGGCTCCGCCTTCGGATCTGCTAAAATGCGGCAGACTCGAGACTCCGCCTTCTCGGGCTCCGGCTGGGGGGCGGGGCAGAGATCTCCGCGCAGGAGCAGAGCGGCCGGGGGGCGGGGCTTCGGCCGCAGGCAGGACTCCTCCTCCTCCGCCTCTGGCAGCATGGGGGGAGGAAGTGGGCGGGGCGGAGGCCAAGGCCACTCCCCCGCAGGGCGAGGAAAGCTGCCCTCACTCCTGGCCCATCGCATGTACCCCGACAGCGGGGCCTTCCAGTCTCAGCGCGGGCCCCAGGACTTCCCTGCGCGGAACTTCGGAGGGGGCCCGAGGGCCAACCGGCAGCACGGCCGCAAGAGACCCATGAACCGAGTAAGTACCGCCTGTTCCCTGTGGGGGGCGGGGCTGAGAGATCAGTGCTCACCCCTGCACATAGGGTCCAGTCAGGCGCATTCATTCCCTCGAGGAGAGGCTACCCCAGTCTGACCCCCCCATTTGACCAGTTAGACACTGACAAACACCAAAGGGGGTAGCTGTGTAAAGTATCACACAGTCAGGATAGTAACTCTGTAAATCCTCATCATTGACTCTGACTCTCACGATTACGCAAATGGACACGCCCTCAGATCTCATTTGCATGTGTGTTGTCGTGGCAGCAAGTGAAAGCTCAGCGCGATGGGCAGAAGAAGAGGAAACAGACTCTGAGTGCGTCTGACGAGCCCGAGCCCAAGATGGGCAAAACCGAAACTGCGAGGGAAACATCAGCCACCGGTACGAGAGCGCATGTGTTTTCATCGATAAGAACTGATCTACTGCCTCCTGTCTGTGATTGTTGATAAGTGTGGTTGTGTTTCAGACGCTGCGGCGGGAGAACAGACGCAGGAGTCTGAGGAAGCGACCGCCGCCGCTGCTGTGGTACGTTCATGTTCATTTGTCATCTGTGTAGTAAAAACAGTGAATTATACAGAAATACAACTAACGTTTCTCTCTGCTCTCCAGGAGTCCAAAACAGAAGACGGAGGGCAAAGTGCTGGTGAGTTCTGGACTTTTCTTCTGCAACAGCTCAACGTAAAACACAAACATCTGGCTCTCCAGATGTTTGGCTGATAAGTGTTGGAAGTGGGACTTTATTTTGACACGGCGCTCGCATTATCATTCATTCGTCTTCATTTGTTTAATAGTTTCAGGGCCAGTTTTACTAAACAGGGCAAATAAGCGTGAGCGCGCAATTCCAAAACAGCGCCGATGGGAGGGGAAAATTCTGCGTGGGATTTACTGGCAATGTGCACAATAAACACAGAAGATTTCCAAAATGACCAGCACAGTCTACCAAGAGCAGCGCAAATTACCGCCTGCTTTAAGACATGCTTTTTTTGGGGCATTAAATAATGACACAAATACCAGTAATCTGACAAACGCAAACATTAGTAAATCGCATTGCGTGATTCATTTTAGTACTCTCCTCCCATAAATTTAGCGTCTGAAAGGGAAACTCCTACAAATGCATATTCAATAAGGTCTGGCGCAAAACAACTGTCCACACAGGGCTCTAGACTCATTCTTCCCACTGGTCGCACTTGTGCGACTAACTCTCTCAGTTGGTCGCACGAGCACATCATTTGGTCGCTATTTATTTATTTATTTATTTATTTATTTATTTATTTGATGCAACATTTGATTAATCAGTGCATGCTGATGATCTTTTATCATAGTTTATAGTTATATGGTAACGGAAGTGTTCAACATACAACCCATTCTTTATCAGTATTATTTGTGATTTAAATTTTGTGAACAAGAAATCCTTTTTTTGCTTTCACTTTCAAATTCACGATCTTGGTGCCACGCTTTACAAGAAAAGATGATTCTCTGTTTTGCTTATATCTATACACCTTTCACTTTTTAAGACTAAAACAAAAGATAGATTCATTGTTATTCTTAATTAAAAAGCACAACTACAAGAAAACAGTAGGCTGCAATGACAAACTGTCTTACATAACCTTTATTAACAAAAACGAATAAGACGAGGCATGGCATAGGACACATCACATGCTGTATTGATTAATAAATTACAGAATGTTTAGCAAACACTGAGGAATCAAATGTATGAAGCAGACGCTTTGGAGCAGCGCAGACCATGCACTCGCACAAGTGCGACCGCCATTTTGGTCGCAGTCTAGAGCCCTGCCACACCTTTTCAGTGCTAATTCTTCACTGTGCGTCTTTAGTGAATCCTGACAGCACTATTTTAACACCAAAAGATGGTTTGCGCAAGCTGTTAGTAAATCTGGCCCTCTGTCTTTTTAACCAAATCTTCTACATTTAAACAAATCTTTGGATATCTAATAGACATTTAATACCGCAAACTTTGGCAGCTTCAGTTGTGGGATCTTAAAGCTAGTGGTCGACCGATATTGGTTTTTTTAACAGCCGATGCCGATATCTTGGAAAGCAGGGTGGCTTATATATAGCCAATATAATTTTATTTAATGTTAATTAATATTTAAGAAATTTGAAAATGGATTAAAAAATAAATGTGTAAAATAAACATACTTCAGATGACAAAGTATTTTTCACAAGTAAATAAATATTTAATAAAAATATAATTAAAAAGTAAGTAAACACTGTAACTAACAGGGCACTCAGTATTTTGGGAAGTTTGTGTGCATTGGGAATCATATTGTTCAAATAAAGCCAAGGTAACAGTCATTTTACATACAGCACACAGTGAAAAAGACATCAAGATGTCATCAAGTCCTGTGCTGTCTTTATCTTTCTGATTATCCTGTTTGACCCAGAAATGCATCACAACATGAAAGCGTCTCACGGCGCGAGGTGCTGAAAAAACAATGTTGGGATGTGATGCGGCTGCCAAAAACGTTGTGTATCTGTCTCTCTCCAGCTCCATCCAATCAGGACGAGAGTGCCAAGGCCAAAGGGAAGAAGACTCCGCCCTCTGCGGCCAAAGTCAGGAAGAGGAGAGGCTTCTTTGAAAGGTCAGGGGTCAAAGTATCAGAACACAGGTTAGGTTCCTTGGCGTCTGTGCTGAGTGCTTGTTTCCAGGGCGTGTTTGTGGCTCACGAGGTTGTTTTTCCGGTCGTTTCCCAGGATGACGTTCGCCTGCTCCGTCTGCAAGTTCCGCTCGTTCTACAGCGAGGACATGGCCGCCCATCTGGAGAGCAAGTTCCACAAGGACCACTTCAAGTTTCTGTCCAATCAGCTGTCAAAGCCCACCACCGACTTCCTGCAGGTGCGAATGCTTCGCTCAAGCGAACTCGTATGTGGAGTCCAGTGTGTCGTAACGGCTGTTGTGTGTGTTTTGTAGGAATATCTGAATAACAAGTACAAGAAGACGGAGCAGCGAGTGAGTCAGATGGACAACCACAGCAGCGTCATCTGTCAGGTGTTCAAAGAGCAGGATCTGACGCGAGGTGCGGAGTCTCGCTCAAACGTGGATCTGAGCAGAAGCATGTGTATTCTAACCTCAGAGCCTCTCATGATGTCATTTCCTGTCTGCAGATATCGGCATGGAGCACTTCATGAAGAAGGTGGAGGCGGCTCACTGCTCGGCGTGCGACGTCTTCATTCCCATGCAGTACATGCTGATCCAGAAGCACCTCAAGTCACCTGACCACAACTACAATCGCAAGGTACAAACGCACATCAGATCAAAGCAGAGGCTTTGAGCTGCTGGTGAAGTGCTCGTCTGACCTTGTGACCTGTGTCTGTGTGTGTCAGGGCATGATGGAGCAGTCCAAGAGGTCCAGTCTGTCCGTGGCGCGCAGCATCCTCAACCACAAGGTCATCGGCAAGAAGCTGGAGAGCTACCTGAAGGTGTGTGTCTCACTGTCACATGGTGTAATTGAGAATTTTATGGACTTTGAATTACTTTTTGCCAGTCGTACAACCGTATTTTATATTTGATATACGTAAATATAGTAGTTTTTACCTTGAAATTGTCTTACTAAAAATGACACTCTTATGTGGCGTTTGGTTTAGACCAACCGATAATCTCTTCTTGTATTGTTGTTTTGTTTTTTTTTCAAACATTTTGTTTGTTACTTTTCAGACATTTGTGTAATTATTCAATTAAGCTTGTTGTCTTGACAATTTAGCCTAATTAACAGCATCTAAACCTTGATTTTAAACTGCTGCTTGGTAGTGATGGACCGATAATCGGTTTTACTGATATTTCTTTTTGATATTTGAGCATGGTTCCTTAATTGGATGTTTTTTACTGCAGACAACATATAATTACAGCGAACTAGATGACTTTACTATTTAGGCAAATAATCAACACCTAAACCTTGATTTTTAAAGTTTTTCAGTAGAGAATGACCAATAATCGGATTTACCGAAATTGTTTTGTTTTTTTTCCTCTTTGTTTGGTTTATGGCTTTCGAGACAATGTACAGTCACTGCAGTGAACTAGCTGTCTCTACTACTTAGCCTAATAAAAAAAACACCTAAACCTTAATTTTAACAAATGTTTACTTTAATGCAGAGTTGAATGACTCCTTTGTCATTTGTTCTCCATTTGAAAACATTAGGCTTTCTCCATTTATTTCAGCTATTGTTAATATTATTGATGCAGCTATAAAAAAAAATACTGTATTTGTAGTTGTGGCATGAAGATGAAAAAAAAACCCCACTACATTTAATAGTAAACAAATAGTGGTACTACACAATGGTCATATAATCATACAAAAAATTGGTATCAGTCATACAAAGAAAAGAAACTCAGAAATTGCTAGTAAATTTTACAAATAATGATGAAATGGCTGAATGAACTGAATTAACCCTGACGTTGTATTTTCTCGTAAAACGTACACCAATAATCTTGATTTACAACTTCAAAAACATTTGTTACGGTGTAACATTTGGTGAGTGTTGATTTTGGATCTTTGTCAAATGACAAAACGAGTGAGTTATAAATCAATACTCTTAATAAACTTTAGAAATATTGTTTTATTTGTAAGTTTACGAGTTCCGTTTGTCCTTACGCAGGGTGAAAACCCCTTCAACGGTAACCAGGACGACCAGGATCCCGAGGACTCCATGGTGATGGAGGTTTCCGAGGCCGATCTCACCAATGAAAGCCTGAGCGAGATCAAACAGGAAGAGGAGGGGCCTCTGGCGCAGGGGGCGGAGCCTGTAGCCGAAGCTGTTGGGAATGGGGAGGAGCATGAAGAGGAAGTGAAGATGGAGATGGGCGGAGCAGCAGAGGAGGGTGTGGAAGGTGTGGAGGTGGGGGAGGAGGGTGAGGAGGGTGTGGAGGTGGGGGAGGAGGGTGAGGAGGGTGTGGAGGTGGGGGAGGAAGGCGAGGAGGGTGTGGAGGTTGGCGAGGAGGAGGCGGCCGAGCACGGCGTCGATGCAGATGCGGCAGCGGCGGGAGATGCTGACGCCGCACCGGCTGAGTAATCGCCAGGAAAACGCCCATTAGTGTCCATCTGAAGAATCACTTCTACATCCTAAACCTTTGAACTCTATATGAAAGCTGACCCTGGGTCAGAGCAGAAATGCAGCCTGAGGACCAATCAGAATAAAGCCTGCCTCATGTTCATCCAGTCACAGATTGCTCCGCCCCTCTAACGCCTGTGCGTTTGGTCTGATTAGATACGCGCGTGTCATGTGACTGTTGATGTGCCTCTTGAGATGAATTCAGTTTGTCACATCTTTACACGCTGAAGTAAAACATTTAATTTCCTTCTGGTTTTTCGTTTCTCTCGTTTGTTTCATTTGTTGCCCTGTAGAGCAGAAGTGAAATGCTTTCATTTTGCAGTTTCCACTCATTGTTTTTCTCTTGTGTTAAGGAAATAAATGTTTGTAAAGTCATTTGTGTGTGTTTGTGAGTGTTTTTCAGAGCGAGTGAAATTCTGCTGTATTTTGTCGGGCGAGCTTGTTAAGAAGCAACATGGTTTTTCAGGTTATTTTTTATTAGAAACTGATATGCTGTTTTGAAACAACTGATGGAAATTCACCAAAATAGATTATGTAATATAAGTTTATTACAATTTTTAAAATGATAGAAATTTAGTAGTTTTAGTAGTTAATTTGTGTATAACTTTTTTTTTTTTTTTTAATAAAGTTTAGTTTATTTGTAGTTATTTTAGATCCTCAGCTTAAACTAAAGGAAAATACAAATGAATTGAAATAAAATATATGATCTCTATAGATCTATATTAGGAGCAGCATTAATGAAACCTTAAGAACAATTATTAAATAAATGATAGGTTCTTTTTAGTTTTTAGCAGTCATAAGTATAAATCTATCAGTTCATGAAAGAAACTTGAATTTAATGAGAACCTGACACTATTTTTGCTGTATAGGGACCGTTCTGCTTCAAGGATATATTTGTGTGATATTGGCGTTTTGTAGGACTAAAGTAATGACCATGTGGTTAAATGGGTTTCGGTGGGTTCTTAAAGTCTTAAATTTAGTTCTATCAAATTTAAGGCCATAAAAAGTCTTAGATTGTAAAAGAAAGTTTTAATTATGATTTCAAGAGGTCTTAAATTTGGGGACAAAATGACTAAAATTGCAATGGTTTAATGTGATTAAACTTCAAAAGGCTGTGATTTCACTAAATAAATATGAGCCTTGCAAGTTTCAAAGTCCAGTGCTGTGCTGCTTTGTGTTCTGCCGTCACCGGGGAAAGAGTTATATTTCTGCTGTTCTGAAAGCGCCACCTGCTGGCAGAGAATGAAAGTGCATTTTCAATAAGCCTGTTTTTGTTCAGACCAATGCGAAAATCGACCCATGTTTCACCCTGCAGAGCTGTAAATGTGAGCTGGTGGTTCGATAAGAAGATAATGCATTATAAATATCTAAACAGTAATATGTATTTATATGTCATTTAATTGATAATAGGGCCTAATTGTTTAAATTAATGTAATAATTCTTTTGACTTAAAAATGGTTTAAAGGTTGAAATGTGAAGTTTATCATTTTATAAAACTTTTTGTGAAAACTTCTATCTGAACTGTAAAAATGCTTTTTACTGAAATTTTACAGTGTAATATGTTACTATAGACATTGTCCTACCCCGCTCATATGGTGTTAATTTTATTTGTGCAGGTCTTTAAAAAGTCTTAAATTTAAAGGTGCTGTATGTAGAATTTTGACTCTACTAAAGCATAAAAATACCATAATATATTTGTAGATATTTAAGAAACATAAGTTAAAGGGGTCCTATTATGCTTTTTCACTTTTTGAATCTTAGTCAGTGTGTAGTGTGTATGTTTGGGGATTAAATGATCTACAAAGTTACAAATCTCAAAGTCCACTCCAAAGGGAGATATTTCGTTGTTAAAAATCCCTTTTCGAGAACTACAGCGAACGGCTCGTTTGGACTACAAATTTGTTTTCCTGTATTTGTGACATCACAAATTGTAAATCCCGCCTACGGAAATTCGAATGGTTGGCGGGTGGGGAGAAGGCTTGGTTGAGCACTGCACGTTTCAAAATCAAAACCCGGTGCGGGTGTTTTCATATCACTGTATTTCTGGTGGAAACCAAATGTTTTCAGAAAATGTTGGATGTCATTTTCATTTCATCTTGCATGTAATGTCTGATAAAGCAGCGTTTGTTAGCGGAGCTCTGTTTTGTGTACAGCGTTACCGGGGAAACCTCGATCAATTAATTTGCATATATATGCGGCCACAAATAGTGTAAATCTGTGGGACTATGGTATAAATAAATTCAACTGTATAACAGTTTCACTGCAATTCATGTTATAATGTTAGAATTAAAGAACAATAAACAAAATACATATTACCGTTGCACTTATCTGTACATATTCAATGCAGTTATTTTTAAGCTGTTGTTGACATCCCATCTAAAACGTGATTTAGCCAAAAAAACAACAACAACAATAAAATTACCACTTTAATATGTCTTGCAATATCCGTGCGTGCAAAAGTTCTGCACGATCCTCTTGTTCATATTCTCTAGGTCTGTATTGATATAGCAATATTGATGAACTTGCTGTTCTGGCAAGGGGCGGGGTAATACTGAAACACCGTCTAAGCTGTTCGCCAATCACAACGCACTGGGACAGCTAACCAATCACAACGCATTTCGTTTTTCGGAAGGCGGGCCTTCATCAAACCCGGAACTAATCGAGCTGTTTGTGTCAGGCTGGGGAGAAAATTATTGTAATAATGTAAATTATGTGAAAAATAATGTGATTTTCGAAGCACCAAGCATGAGAGCATGTTCTAGTACACCCCCAAAAACAAAATCAAGACTTTGTAAAAGAGCATAATAGGACCCCTTTAACATACTTGTTCATCTGAAAAACAATGCTACAGTCAGTTATTCTCCTTTAAAAATGTTAGTTCCGGCCGGAATGTCGGTCTGTGTTTTGGTTTGTGAAACCCGCCCACTGCCAGTTTACCCAATTGTATTTCAAGCACGCCGGGTTGCCAGATGGCTGAAAACGCAGCTTATTTCATGTCTTTCATCGTCATGTGCGCTCGGTGCTGTTGGTGTCGTTAATCTGGCAACCTGCGTGTGCGTCAAGTCTGAGGAGGAGGGGCCGGGTGAAAAAACCCTCTACAATATTTTGAATCTGGACTGCAATACCTAGTTAAACCGCTAGGTGTCAATCCTACATACAGCACCTTAAACTTAAAAATCCTGCAGAAACCTGATTCAACATATGCAATAGATAAAGCTGATTTTTTTTTTCTGTTATTGATTCTGTATTTAATGATGAATGTATGAGACGTGAGATTACTGGCACTTTAATCTGAACTGATTCCTGATGATATGTGCCACATTTAATAAGAAAAGGTCTGTGGCTTTAATGTGAGTTTTAGTACACATGTAAATGAGTGTCTTCAGCAGCAGAGGGAGCAACACAGACACACACACACACACACACACACACACACACATGCTAATGTTAGTTGGACACATATACACACACACAACCACTGAGGTGCTAATGTGTGTCTCCATCTGTGTGTGTGGGTGTAAAGGATGAGGTGTGAATATGTGTCATTTACACTGATAAAGATCTTTACGTTCGTATGTGTGATTCTTATTTTCAGACAGGATGTTTTGAAAGTGTGTGTGTGTATCAGTGTTACTCTGTTATGTTACATTCTTTAGTGTGTGTGTGTGTGTGTGTGTGTGCCTGACATTCAGAGGTAATGACATCATTTCTCATGAGCAAAAAAAATCCAAGAACAACTTGTGTGTGTGTGTGTGTGTTTGGGTGGAGTGATATTTCAGCAGCCTCCTCCTCAAATCTGTATCAGATGATAGTAAACAGCTCCATATGACATAACACACACACACACACACACAGAGGGTTTAAAGTGTGTAAAATAATATCATTGTTCATTAATAAAGTTCTTTAGCAAACAATCATCAGCAGAAAGACAAACATGAAGAACAATGAAAACACTTCTGCCATTATATGAATAAATGACCAAACACACACACACACACACACACACACACACACACACACACACACCCTCAGGCTGATGTGACATGATACCCAGCAAGTCTATATTTTCAGATCTTGTAAATGATCGTTTAAATGCGTGAATATAATGCATAAAGTTATAATTTTTAGGTATAAGACTTTTAACAGAGAAAAACGTAAAACTTCCACGTTTACTGTGATGCACGTCTTTTACATGAATAGTTTTTTAAAGTATTTTAAACAAACGAGCAAATGTCAAACCTTTACAAATTAATGCAAAACAAAAACTAGATGCATTTTAAAGGTTTTGTGAGCTCAAGTTTTAAACAGTTGAAAGTTAAAAATATCCTGCGCTCCTCATTGGTCAGCCGCGTCACCTGCGCCCAATCAGCCGTGTCCTCGGAGGCGTTAGGCCCCGCCCCCAGCAGCCGCGGAGCACAGGTGAGCGCGAGCCTGATCGCGGCGGCGGCAGAGAGCGCGAGCGGAGCGGAGCCATGAGACTCGGTCCGAAGCGACCGGACTGAGCTGATCCGCACCGAGCACACCGTGAGCACCGGGCCGTTCCTCCGAGAGACGCGGGACGAGTTTCCCGCACTCCTCAGCAGTTTGCGCGCGGCGGAGAGCGCCTGAGTTTCGCGGCAGTTTCTGTGAGTTTTACAGATTTATGACTCTGAGCTCTTATCGGATAATTCACGAGCGATTTGAGCTTTAACTCAAGTGTGTGTGTGTGTGTGTGTGTGTGTGTGTGTGTGTGTGTGTGTGTGTGTGTGTGTTTGTGTGTGTGTGTGTGTGTGTGTGTGTGTGTGT
>JAFVLL020014560.1:0-29387 GCA_021397915.2 Tor tambroides | reverse complement strand
ATTTCTATCTTGTTATTGTTTTTGTTTGCTATTGATTGTCATTAATTTATTTGTTATTATTTTATTATTTACTATTTAATTGTCTTTTTTAGTTACAATAAATTCAATTCTGAGTGCATGTGGTTCTTGGGTGGGGAGGGGGCGTGGTCCATGGGAAATAGTCCTGCCACCACAGCTGGAAATATCCTAGAGGAAACACTACATACATTTAATAAAATTAGAAAAATGCATTTACAAAGGTAAAAAGAAAATTTACATCAGTAAATCAGTTTGAGTCAACTGTCACCTCGTATTAAGGGGTTTGGGGGGGGGTAGTTTGTTAGTTTAGTTTGTCACCTTTTTCACCCCTGACGAGTTTGCACCCCTGAAGCTTATTCCCCAAGGAAATGTGGCATGTTTGCCTAATTTTTATTATCATAATACAAAAAAACAAAATAAAAATAAAATAAACTCTCAATAGAGAAAGATCAAGGCCTATTATTTAAATTAGGTTTTTATTTTACTGTCTTTATTTTTATGCTGATTTAAATAAGTGAGAAAAAAAATATCACCAAATTAATAATAATTCAAGTGTTAGACACAGATGTATTTTGGTAGTGGATATATGTCCTAAAATGTGCTTATTTGTCATGAAAGTGTCACAGATCCTTATGTTCATAAAACAGTGTTCCTATTCGTTATGCAAATTATAATAAATCTACAAAATAATAATAATAAAAATATATTTGTCAATAAAGCATGTTTTTGGTGTTTTTAAAAATGAAAAACAGCACTAGACATTTGCCTCAGATTCTCATTACTGCAATATAAACCCTCATTCACAATAACAAGAAATAATTTTAGCCCTATTTCATCATTTTATTGTTTTAATGCAAAAACTCATCATTGTATTACAGTAATGAGAATAACCCCACAGTGCTTATTTGTCATGTGAATAACATCACAGATCCTAATGCTCATAAACACTCTTCATTTTCGTTATGCAAGTTATTATTTCATATTTTCCTGTGGTGTTTGAAGCGTGTGTGTTGAAGTAGTCATTAAAGCATGACTAACGATCTCTGTTTCTCCTCGGTCGCAGTAGATCTGGTTCACGGCTCCATATGCCTCCATGAGTGACCCCTGACCCGTGAAGCCCCTCCCCTCCAGTCAGTCCCATCCAATCGCACGCTTCACCATGGTTTGCTACGACAACGAGAGCATGAAGTTCTTCTACGACCTCAGCAAGAAGAACCTCAGCGAGACGTGGAAGCCCAAAGACGTGGTGGTGGTGTCTCTGGGGCTGCTGGTCTGCGCCTTCGTCATCTTCGCCAACATCCTGGTCATGCTGGCCATCTTCATGAACCGCAGGTTCCACTACCCCATCTACTACCTGCTGGGGAACCTGGCGGCGGCCGACCTGTTCGCCGGCATCTCCTACCTGTACCTGATGTTCCACACGGGCCCCTGGACCATCAAGCTGTCCGTCTATCAGTGGTTTGTGAGACAGGTGAGGCCTCTGGAGCTCTGGGTGTGTTTGATGAGTAACTGCGGCGCTCGGTGGAGAAACCCCGACTGCTGATGCAATAGAAACCACACTGAGATCCAGATGCTTGACACGTTCACAGGAAGGGTTCATAGTCAAAAAAAAAAAAAGTGAATTAAAAATCAGCGTTGGGTATCGTCTAAATTTTCAATTCCGATTCTTATGGATTCCCAGTTTTGATACCAATGTGGTTAAAAAAATTGTCACATATTTATTCTGTCTCTTTTTTTGCAAAACGTTTAATTGCTTTTGAATACCATGAACAAAAATCAGCCGGCTACTTAAAAACTGGATTTTTTTATGAAGTATTTTGGTTTTAATGAAGTATTCTGAATAATAATGTGAGACAACTAAACAAAATCTGATGGAATTTATGAATGGAATGATTCAGTGACTCGCTCAAGATTCACTTGTTTCATTACTGAATGAATCAGCATTTTTGAATGAATCTCTTGAATGAATGATTCAAAGACTCGCTCAAGATTCACTTGTTCATTACTGGATGAATCAGCGTTTTTGAATGAATCTCTTGAATGAATGATTCAGTGACTCACTCAAGATTCACTTGTTCATTACTGGATGAATCAGCGTTTTTGAATGAATCTCTTGATTGAATGATTCAGTGACTCACTCAAGATTCACTTGTTCATTACTGGATGAATCAGCGTTTTTGAATGAATCTCTTGAATGAATGATTCAAAGACAAATACATTTTTAACCTTTTCGCCACCTAAAAAAAAAAAGACAGCATATAATAGGTAGAATTGAAATTTTAATTTTACAACTAGTATCTGATTTCAGATGCTTGACGAATTCACAAAGTGTTTATATACAAAAAAAGTAAATTTAAAAATTAGGGTTGGGTATCGTTTAAATTTTATTGTTCCCCAATTTCGATTCCAATGTGGTTAAGAAAATGAAGTCAAACATTTAGATATCAAGCATTTATTCTGTGTCTCTCTTTGCAAAACATTTAATTGCTGCTGAACACCATGAACAAAAATCAGCCTGATACGTAGAAACTGGACTCCATTAAGAGCTATTTGTGTGTAAAATCCGATTCGTATCGATTCCCCAAGGTTTACTTGTTTCATTACTGGATGAATCACTGTTTTTGAATGAATCTCTTGAATAGAGCTGCACGATTCTGGATAAATTGAGATTTATTATTTATTTATTTTCAAATAAGGTTGTAGTTCTCTCACAAATCTTAAGAAAAGATATTAGACAACTAAATAAAAATCTCATGGGATTTATGAATGGAATGATTCAGTGACTCACTCAAGATGATTTACTGGTTTCATTCAGTGTTTTTGAATGAATCTCTTGAATGAGTGATTCAAATACATTTTCAACAGCCCCTTGTCAGCTAAAAATAAAAGATGTGCGCACAGGAATTGATATGTGGAATCGACATTTTAATTTTACAACAAGTATCTGATTCTTGACCTTAAAGGGATATTTCACCCAAAAATGAAAATTTGATGTTTATCTGCTTACCCCCAGGGCATCCAAGATGTAGGTGACTTTGTTTCTTCAGTAGAACACAAACGAAGATTTTTAACTCAAACTGTTGCAGTCTGTCAGTCATATAATGGCAGTCAATGGGCACCACGGCTTTAAGAGGAAAAAAAACATACACAGACAAAACCAAATTAAACCCTGCGGCTCGTGACGATACATTGAGGTCTAAAGACACGAAACGATCAATCTCTGCAAGAAACTGAACAGTATTTATATCGTTTTTTACCTGCAGTTTCTTGCACAGACCGATTGTTTCGTGTAAAAATTGAATTTACATGAATTGTTTAGCATTTTATTTTGAGAAAAGGGAATAAAAATGCAATGCTATTTCAAAACATTAATTAAAACATTACAATTTATGAATGAAATTATTTAGACAAGTTGAGGGAGGAAGTAAATGCGTTGTAAGTCAGCATGAAGCAGGACAGCTGGCTGATCAACAGGATGTGCTGCACTTCCTGTTTCCTGTAAGGAATTCTGGGAGAAGACCTGCTGTCTTGGCTGGTAATCATGAAGAGGCCTATGGTATCCGCGATGATAAAAACACAGAAACCCAAAGGTCTTCACTACAAACCGCCAAAAATAAAAGTTTGGTTTAACTTGAGGAAATTATGAAAGAAATATATTCCTATTTATAAGAAATAAAATTATATAAATAATAAAAAATAAAAACTCTTTATGCAACAGTTTGACCAAAAATTTTAAAAAGATATTTTATGCTATGATTGTATTTTAAAACATGTTTTAAGTTGTTGAAGTTTTATCAATTCAGTTGTCTACATATGCTTTTTGAGGCTTGTAACTAAAAACAGAAGTGTTAAAGGCCAGATTTCAGGACGGTTCAGGTGGTCGTGATGAGGGTGTTGAAGTGTGACTCTCACGTCAGTGTCAAGACTTCCAGAAGAACAACAGCTTTTCTTGTTTCACGTGCTGCTGAAGGTCAAAAGCGCTTCCTCTAGTTGCGGAAGAGCGTTTTGTTGCTTTATTTCATCCATGCGTAAACAGGGCTGAGTGGAGATCTGATACTCGGTGCGTCCCACTGGAGGAAAAAACAGATTTACAGTAAAATACTATTAAATGTACATTATTAAATGTTTTTGGAAATTAAATGGAACAAATCATCTTATAATTTAGAATGCAAACCATATATTGACATTCCCAGAATTCCTTGTGTGACACTTCACGTTTGACTGTTTTTCATTTAGGCCTAAAGTAGCTGTTTGTTGTTTTGCACATTAGGGTTTGTTGTTAAATGCAATATTTTAGTGTTGTGCATGTCACCATGATGGTGTTTGGTATTTGTGTGCTGCTTCTATATATTAGTATTTACTTCAGTTCATAGAAGAGCTGTGTGTGATGACTTTCGATTCCTCATGTGGTTTTCTCTTTAACACCTGTCTATGTATTTGGTGGTTGTCAGTGTGTTATAAAGGTGAATTTTTTTTTTTTTGCTTTTAAATACAGCTTAACAGTACCCCCCACCCCCTCTCTCTTGTATAATCACTTGTGACCCATGTCCTTAGTTAAGATTTTTGGCACTTTGTGTTGAAAGGTTTGTGCAGCTCTGCACTAGATGATTGAGTACACAGTATATAGTGTGTAAGATGTGATTTGGGACATAATCAAATATTTGTACAAGATAAGATACTGTAGAACTTACTTAGATCTTTACATCTTTCCCATTCTTTGAACCAAACAAATGCTTGAAAATGGTGGATTCATATTCTTACAATAATGAAATAGCACAGTGACAAACTCCCTTACATTAAACACATAGCTTTTATTAATAAACATAAGATGAGCTGCATGTGATATGCGACAAAGATATATTTATTGTGGCAACAAATTGAGAATTCGTTACTATGACCTTCTTACCCTCATTTTACTAAATTGTGGCCACTTTGTACTAATTCATTCCCTTGTTTCTTGATTTAATTAAAACGAGAGAGCAAATTACTGCAACGCTGTGGCCACAATTCAATAAAATGTGGGAACAAATCATTGATTCAATATAATGAAGGAACAATTCCTGGATTTGTGGTCACGATTCAATAAAACAAAAAAACAAGGGAACGAATCTTTGATTTATGGCCGCGATTGAATAAAACGAGGGAACAAATTCTTGATTCGTGGCCGCAGTTCAGTGAAACAAGAATACAAGGGAACGAACCCTCGATTTATTACCGCAGTTCATGCTGGCATTGTGTTAAAAAGTGAGTAAATAAATAAATAATGTTACCGCAATTCAATAAAACATGAAACCAAGGGAATGAATCCTGGATTTGTGGCCACGATTCGGTAAAATGAGTGAATGAATCCTCATTCTTGGCTGCAATTCAGTAAAACGAAGGAACAAATCCTTGCATTTCATTATTTTTTTTTTTTATGAAAAACAACGATAAATCAAGCAAAGACAAACTCACTCATATGAACTGTTCATTACCCATAATAGGGGCACTTTAATAAAACGAGGGAATGAATCCTCAATATATATTTTTCGTTCACGGCTTTATGTAAGCCTGTAAAGCAAATAAATGATCTTTGGATTCCCTCCTTGCTTTAAAACTGAGCTTGGGATTCATTATTTTTAATGAAAAACTAAAAATAAATCTAGCAAACACATACTCACATTAAACAGAAATATTTCCACATATGCGCTTTTGTTTTTGACTTTGACAGCAAATCCTAGGTCATCGTCTGTCAGTCGTCTCTCCCGAATCTATTCACGTGATTGTTTGGCGCAGATGCTTTCAACTTGAATAGTTTTTATTTCTATATGAAAAGCGAGCGATGGAAGGTGCAGTGGGCAGGTCATGTAACGCATGAAGGAACAGCCCCGGTGTAACCGCTGTTGTCCTGTCCCGCAGGGTTTGATCGACACCAGCCTGACAGCGTCCGTCATCAATCTGATGGCCATCGCGCTGGAGCGCCACCAGACCATCTTCACCATGCAGCTGCACAGCAAGATGACCAACCACCGGGTGGTGCTGCTGATCGTGGGCATCTGGCTCATCGCCATAGTGCTGGGTTTGGTGCCCACCATGGGCTGGAGCTGCGTCTGCAACCTCCAGGAGTGCTCCAACATGGCGCCGCTCTACAGCCGCAGCTACCTGGTGTTCTGGGCCGTGCTCAACCTGCTGACCTTCACCGTCATGGTGGCCGTCTACACGCGCATCTTCATCTACGTGCGCCGCAAGAGCCACCGCATGAGCCAGCACACCTCACAGGTCAAGCACAAGGAGACGGTGGTCAACCTCATGAAGACCGTCGTCATGATCCTCGGTAGGACCCATCGCTTCTGATTTAGCCAGTGCTATCACTAAAGCAGTAAGCCCTGTGAATTTATGAGATTCAAGAGCTTTATTCTCATATGTACAAGTACAGTGAAATTCTTACTTGGTTTACCCCTCTCGAGAATGACAGGGTAGAAGGGGAACAAACATAACTTACACGGACAATACAAAATACGTAATAAAGATAGAATATACAGCAGAGTAAAAATATAAATAATAATAGCATATAAAAGTAATGAAAGAAAAAGAGAACCCGTATGCTCATTAGAAAAACAACTGTCAATAAAAAAAATTATTCACAGTATAAACATACAGTGCAAGCAGCAATAAAGTGACCATTTTAAAGTGTCAAGTGGTGATAAAGTGCCAGTGTAAACACTAGTGTTTAAATTGTCCATGATTGTCAGTCAAATGCGTTGTGTGTGTATGATGGTCCAGCAGGTTAAGTGCCGAGTGCCACTGAACAGGCTGAGTTTATCCTGATGATACAGCTTGAAGTGGCAGTGGGTTTTGTCTATTTATCAGTCTGATGTCCTGGGGCTATAAACTGTTCTGGAGTCTGGATGGTCTGGCAGCAGCGCTCCAGTACCGCTTGCCAGACTTCATGAGGGTGAAGTAATTGTGGATGGGATGGCTGTTGTTCTTGATGATGTTACAAGCCCATTTGCAGATCCTTTTGTTGTATATGTCCTGTAGTGAGGGGAGATCTGTCCCTGTGATTTTCCGGGCCAGCTTTATCACACTCTGTAAAGCCTTTCTGTCATGTGTTGTGCTGTTGCCAAACCACACAGCAATGCAGCAAGTTAACGCACTCTCCGCAGTGCTTCTGTAGAAGTTATGGAGTATTTGTGATGACATGCCAGACTTCCTTAGCCTCCTCAGGAAGTGCATTCCTTGATTGGCCTTGCTTACTAGTTTCACTGTGTTCTCTGTCCACTTGAGGTCCTCACAGATGTGTACGCCAAGGAGCTTACCGCTGCCCACTCTCTCAACCTCAGTATCTCTGATCAGTAGAGGCTGATAGACACGCTCACTCTTCCTCATTAGAGATGGGCGATATCTTATCGTTTGCCATATACCAGTAAAAATTCCCCCCACGATAAAAATGAGTCTTCCCGCAATAATGATAATGTCTAGTTGACACATTTCTGTGTGTGACAGTGCGGAGTGACATCTTGGATGTGAAATTGAGGAGGAGTTGATTGCTTTTACTATCTGGAACTGGTTTGGTCAGGGCTGTACAGTGTGACAAAATCAGTCTGAGCCTTGAATAAATGTAGTACAGTAGCACGTGTGTGGTACAGTTTTGCATGTGTATGAGCCTGTTTACAAACCTGTTGTCCAACAAAGATATCATTTATTGACATGCTTTTGATAACTTCTTTTTGTGACCATATGTAGTTTCTCAGAATGACAGTATGATTGAAGTATACAGGGATAAAGGCAATGTCAATTAGCATTGCATTATATATATACTTTCCTTATAAGAAATACCCAAGATTGCTTGAAGAATACAGATAAGCCATATAATTTGCACAATCGTATGTTTACTGTCTTCAAGTTTCATCAGTTAAAATCTCCGATACCTTTGTCCATATTAGGGATTTCCTGGAGCGTCGTCAGCGTTATTACTTCTGCGATGCATATGAGGAGTTTCTGCGCAAGAGTACCCTCCAGCTTCCAGTATGAATTAAACAGTCATTACATTACTCAGTAATGTTCACAACACCCTATTTGGGGTAAAAATAGGAAAGATAATACTATTCCCTAAAGAAACAGGATTCCCTTCGATTGTTAGCCTCACACCATGTGACCAGTTCAGACACTTCTTTCCTGTATGCGGTCTCGTCATTTGTTTGTAATAAGAACAATGACTGTTGTGTCATCATTTTATGATGACGTTGTTAGGATGGGTAGCAACACAGTCATGAGTGAAAAGCGTGTACAGCATCGGGCCGAGTACACAGCCCTGAGGAGCGCCTGTGTTCATTATGATGGTGCTGGAGGAGTGTTTTCCGAGGCGGACATGTTGAGGTCTACTGGTGAGGAAGCTCAGTATCCAGTTACACAATGCAGAAGGCAGGCCCAGGTTATACAGCTAGTTTATGAGTGTGGAGGGGATGATAGTGTTGAATGCCGAACTGTAATCGATGAAAAGCAGTCTGGCATAGCCGTCTTTATTTTCCAGGTGAGTTAGGATTTTGTGAAGGGCAAATGAAATGGCATCCTCTGTTGATCTGTTAGTCCTGTACACAAACTGTAATGAGTCCAGGGTGGCTGGTACAATGCTTTGATTGTGTTTCTTGATGAGACTCTCAAAACACTTCATGAGAACCGGTGTGAGGGCCACAGGTCTGTAGTCATTCAGATTTGAAACTGTGGCTTTTTTTGGGACAGGGATGATAGCGGTGGACTTGAAACAGACAGGGACCGTAGCCATTGAGAGGGAAAGATGGTATCATTGTTCAGCTCTGAAGCACAAAGCCTAAGCACACGTCCTGGGATGTTATCAGTGACTTATAAACCTGTGTGGGGGTTAGCGTCAGTGCCCGTTCCCCCTCATTAGGATTCACTTCCAGTGTTGACCAGGGCTCTGTGTTCAGGGCTTCAAAACGTGCATAAAAGAGGTTGAGCTCATCGGGCTGAGATGTTTGCAGATGTCTGGTCTTTGTAGTCTGTGATGTGGCCTTGCCACCTTTTCCTCAAGTCATGTGCAGTATACTAAGTTTCCAGTCTTTGACTGTAGGATGCTTTGGCAGATTTAATGCTTTTGTGAACATCACATCTTGACTTTTTGTAGGCCTCCGAGTCCCCAGATTTAAAAGCCATAGAGCGAGCACGTAGACTGTAACGTACCTCTGCAGTAACCCATGGTTTCTGATTTGGATATGTGCAAATGGTCCTCTGTGGTGTGATATTTTCTGTGCATGTGCTGATATACGCTGTAACGGTTGATACGTCCCAGTCGGTGCATACAAGGCAGTCTTTCAGTGTTAGTCCAGCTGTCTCAAACCACACTCTGATGGTTTTCCTTTCTAGATCCCACCATTTCAGCTTCTGCTTGTAGCTTGGATGTAGAACAATTGTATTGTGGTCTAAGCACCTGAAATAAGGTCGGGACTTAGCTTTGTAAAGCTCCCTTTAACTTTGTATTGATCCAGTGTGTTCTGTTCTCTAGTAGGCATGTTGATGAAACTCTGGTAGAACTGAGCGCAGTTTACACTGATTAAAGTCCCCAGCAATAATAAAAACAGCATCTGGATCTGTGGTCTCGTGTGTGCTGATAGTATCGTGAGTGCTGTCTGTGTATCCGCTTGTGGTTGAATGTAAACAGCGCTAAATTCTCTCAGTAGGTAGAAGGGTTGGCATTTCAGCATCAGTAGTTCTATATCGGGTGAGCAGTATTTGTGCATAATACTAACATCCGAGCACCACGAGTTGTTTACATAGATGCAGACTCCACCGCCTTTGTTCTTACCAGAGGCAAATGTCTGAACCTCCATAGCTGTCATAATTTCACGGGGCTTATTGCTTTTATAAAACAGTTATTCCATATACGTAGCAAGGTTTCACAAAATAAAACAAAGCAAATAAAATGAAATGATGTTGATAAAATAGGGCCCTATAAAATCTGTTTTATTCTTTTTCCAAATTCAGTTTTTTTTTTCCTTTTAAATGGTTAAATTGAATTTTGTTAATCAAAAAGTGTCTAATTAAAATCATGAAACTTAAAAAATTTCACATCAATTTATTAAAAGTTTAACAAAAATTACATGTTTAGGGCCCTATTTTATTTTTTCTCACCATATGTTTTATTGTTACCAAATTCTGTTTTAGCAATATTATTCCTTAAACAATGAACTTTTAATAAGTTTAGTAGTAGTAGTAGCAGTAGTAGTAGTATGTACATTCAAACAATAGTAATGTATTTCTGCCTCAATGTCTTCAAGTTAAAACAAACTTTTATTTTGACGGGTTGCCGTGAATACCTTTACATCTCTGTGTGTATATGATATGAGGCTAGTTTTACTCAAATGAAACGGTAAAATGCTCATGAAGTGACTCTCAGAGCAGTTCTGGAGATGTTGTTCATGTGTTTATGTCCTCATTTAGTGAGACGGCAGACGCTGAAATCACCGCGAGCGTCACGCTTCAGTATGTGTGTAGTAAACAAAACCGCGCGCCTGCGCCATTCATTCACACACAGACATGCAGAACATACAGGATTCATATTTCAGTAGTCTTTTTACAGCTTAATATTTACAGATACTAGTCCATATCATGATTTGATTTGTGTAATGACCTACTTTTGATGAATTCGTTCAAAATTTGGCAAATTCCGTGACATTCGGCGTTCTTAATTTAAAACTATGGTGTTTTTAAACTTTTGATTTCGATTTCTATACATTAAATTTGATTAGTTGTATTTATTTATGCTATTGCTAATTGATTTGCTTGTTTCTATTTTATTACTGACTGTTTACTTGTCTTTAACAATTTAATTAATTGAATTTATATTAGTCTAGTTGTTTTTGCAGCGGTATTTTTTTAATTTATTTTTTGTTAAAACCAAAAGTAAAAGTTCCTGAGTGTAAAAGTGTTCTGTAGGCTGCTTGCTCATGTTGCAACAGAACACTTTGTAAAAAGACAGAATAAATATGGTTGACATCTAAATATTTGACTTTTTGGTCCCACTTTATATTAGGTGGTCTTAACTACTATGTACTTACATTTAAATTAATCATTTGATACAATAGACTTATTGTGCACATGTTTTTACATTGTATTTATATTTTTAAAAATACCTATGTGTAATTACATCTGTAATTAATTTCTGTAATTACTTTTATAATTACACTGACTCATCCCTTACACCTTAACCCACCCTTAAACCTACCCATACCACCAAACCTGTGCCTAACCTTACCCATATCCCACCTCAATAGCAGCAAAAGTGTTTTGCAATACAGTATGAACACAATAAGTACATTGTACTTATTTTTTAATGTAAGTACATAGTAGTTAAGGCCACCTAATATAAAGTGGGACCGGCTTTATCTTATTCTAATCGATAAGATTTGGAATCGTTAAGCGGAATCGATACAATTCAAACGATACTTGTGACGATCATAATCATTATCATTATCATTCTTTGTGGATCTGTATGTGTTCAGAAAGCCGGAGTGTGTTGAGTAAACTCCCGTCCTGCGTTTGGAGAATAGCTGAAACACACAAACGCGCGGAGGAGGACGGCCTGTCCGGACTCGTCTGACCGGACCTGCGTGTTTTCTCTATCTGGAGTGCATGTTCTGACAGAGCCGAGCGTGCTCTCGCACGGGAGTGTCGACACACTTACTCTGACAACATTCCTGGAAACTCTTGCTCTGCCTTGGGAATGTCCCATAAACACACACGCATAAGACACTTCCTGAAACCCGCTGGTGTCCTCATGCTAGTGTTTAGCACTGACTCTCATCAGAGCAGAGCACTTCTGACTTTAATCAGTCACAGCAACATGTGTTTACGGCACAACGGCCCGATCATGTTTAGATTTCTAGCGATAACGTGGAACAGACAGAAGTAAAGTTTGTCCTTCGGTTTAACGACATGCCTTTAAACAGTCACATGATCAGTGCCACTCATTTACTTACATTTGCGTTTCCTAGAAATGAAAAATGAGCACCAACAGAGTAGACTGACATGCGGAAACACTGAGTCTCGTTCATATTATTCGTATTTCTGCAAACTTAGCAAAAAATTCCACTTAATTTGTTTACATTTTTTCATTTAGCAGATGCAAAGCGTCATACAAAAGAGGAGCAAAAGCAGTTTGTCAAGTTGTAATTCACAACAAAATCAGCCAATCAGAGCACTTGATTTTTATCCTGATTTCCTGTCGGGTTGTAATTAATAACCATTATTATGAGTTCTTGACTTGGTAGTTAAAAACTGCTCAAAGACTCATATTCACATTATTGTGGTTACAGTAAACGGTGTAGCTACCTTTATTGTTGTTATAGTTCTTGTGAAGGTTATTGTTATTTTTATAGTTGTCCCTATAGTTGTTATAATTACTGTTATAGTTATTGGTGTGGTTCTTATTATAGTTCTCATTGTAGTTATCATAGTTATCACTACAGTTATTGTTTTTTGGTTACAGATGTTAACGTGATGGCTACAGTTATTATTGTTATCATTGTCATTATTATTCTTGTTATAGTTATCGTAGTTATTGTAGTAGTATTTGTATTAGTGTTATAGCACCAGTTACAGTTACTGTTATCATTATTTTATTATTTTTACAGTTATCACTACATTTATTGTTATAGTCATCACTAGAGTTATCTCATGGGACCCTGGAGCACAAAACCACTCAATTTTTTTTTAATTGAGATTCATAAATAAGCTTTCCATTGGTGTATGGTTTGTTAGGATCAGACTATATTTGGCTGAGATACAACTATTGGAAAATCTGGAATCTGAGGGTGCAAAAAAATCTAAATATTGAGAAAATCTCCTTTAAAGTTGTCCAAATGAAGTTCTTAGCTATGCATATTACTAATCAAAAATGAAGTTTTGATATATTTATGGTAGGAAATGTACAAAATATCTTCATGGAACATGATCTTAATATCCTAATGATTTTTGGCATAAAAGAAATCGATAATTTCGACTCAAATGCTACATATATACCTATGTTACTTATGACTGGTTTTGTGCTCCAGGGTCACACATTTATTATGATTAAAGTTGTAGTTATAGTTAATTTTATCATTAATAGAGGAACAACAGCAATTTGTCAAGTTGTAATTTACAAGATATTTGAACACACAGGAGTATGTTTTATAACCTTATTCTAATAGTAATGAATTTTGAGAATATTGAATAAGCAACCGTTTTTCTGAATTTATGGATACATCTCAATAAGGGCCATTTGCATGTGTTAAATGACCTTTCATGCCCAGCTCAACTTTAAATGTAAGGCTTTTCTGCACAGCCTTCCTTTTAAAGCCTCTTGTCGCTCTCAGAAAATGCATAACACTCTCTAAAAACTCTTGTTTTTATTTGTTTGTTCTCGAATCCTAAACATTATATTCGTGTGTGGATGTCCCATGCATTCCCCTCTCGGCTGTGTGTGTTTCTGACGATGTGCTCTGTCCCGCAGGTTGTTTCGTGGTGTGCTGGACGCCGGGTCTGGTGCTGCTCCTCCTGGACGGTTTGTGTGAGTCCTGCGACGTCTTGACCTACGAGAAGTTCTTCCTGGTGCTGGCCGAGTGCAACTCCTTCATGAACCCCATCATCTACTCCTACCGCGACAAGGACATGCGCGACACCTTCAAGCGCATCCTGTGCTTCCCGTGTGTGGGGTCACAGCAGAACGGCGAGCACTCGGGCGTCCGCTTCAACACCCTCGAGCAAGAGGTACTCTCAGAGAGCGACGGGGCCCAGCACGACAGCAACCACCACAGCAGCGTCAGACCGCCGCTCAAGCGCCCGCTTTAGCAGAACATCAGATACGCAAAACATGTCATAGTCTAGCTATTAAGCAAGTGTTTGTCTGTATACTTTTGTAGTAAAGGGGCATTTTAGTGTTCAATAAGCTGCTGCTTTGCCATTTGAACAAACTCAAACACTAACACTACCTTTTATGGAAGCTTGTGTCTACGAGAAAAGGTGATGGCCACTTTTTTTTTCTTACAATTCTGACACTTTTTTTTTTTTTTATTCTGTAGCAGAAAAAAAAACAGAATTGCAAATTCTCAATTCCGAGAAAAAGTCAGGCTTGTGAGATGTAAACCCAGAATCCCAAGGGGAAAAAGTCAGACTTGTAAGCTCAGAATTCAGAGGAAAAAATGTCAGGAATCCAAATGAAAATTAAGAATTCCGAGAAAAAAAGTCAGAACTTCAAGATGCAAATTCAGAATTCTGAGAGAAAAAACCCCTGCCAGAATTGCGAGATGTAAACTTAGAATTCCAAGGAGAAAGTTCAGAATTGTGAGCTGTAAACCCAGAATTCTGAGGAAAAACTCAGAATAGACTCAGAATTCCGAGAGAAACGTCAGACATCTGAGATGTAAACCCAGAATCCTAAGGGAAAATTCTGATTTATAAGCTCAGA
The DNA here is from genome assembly GCA_021397915.2 of Tor tambroides. Classification (NCBI taxonomy): domain Eukaryota; kingdom Metazoa; phylum Chordata; class Actinopteri; order Cypriniformes; family Cyprinidae; genus Tor; species Tor tambroides. Next base: position 14,926 of record JAFVLL020014560.1, on the reverse strand, counting down.
ATTCCGAAAAAAAAAGTCAGAACTTCAAGATGCAAATTCAGAATTCTGAGGAAAAAATGCCAGGATTGCAAGATGTAAACTTAGAATTCTAGGGGAAAAAGTCGGAATTGTGAGACGTAAACTCAGCATTCCAAGGAGAAAGTTCAGAATTGTGAGCTGTAAACCCAGAATTCTGAGGAAAAACTCAGAATAGACTAAGAATTCCAAGAGAAAAGTCAGAATTGTGAGATGTAAAAAATAGATGTGAATTGACAATTCCAATTTGTGTTAGAATTGCGAGATAAAATCTCGCAATTACTTTTTTTATTTTTTTATTGTGGCAGAAACAAACAACCTGAATTGCAAGATGTAAACTCTGAATTCCGAGAAAAAGTCAGACTTGTGAGATGTAAATTCAGATTTCTGAGGAGAAAAAAATGCAACATTTTTAGGTGTAAACTGAGAATTCTGAATTGCATCAGAATTGTGAGATAATGTCACAATTACCTTTTGTATTTTTAATTTTTTGGCAGAAACAAAAAAGACCTGAGACGTAATTTCAGAATTCCGAGAAAAATTAAGTTTTTAGATTTAAACTGAGAATTCGGAATTGTCTGTTGCCAGTTTTAAAGTCACGATTACCATTTTTAGTTTTTTTTTTTATTCTGTGGTGGAAACAGGCTTCCATAGCCTTTAGTGCAAACCGAAACGCTAATTGTCTGCATGGCTAGCAGTGCACTCGGTTTCTGACTTGGCAGCGCAGACATGGCATTATAATTTAGCTCCGTGTCTAACTAACCAAAACTCGCATGCCTGCAGAATTAGAAACACGAAAGTTGCACGCTCTTAATGCAGTCTCAGTACAGTCATTTCCGTCCCAGCTGGTTACTGACAGGTAACCAGTGCTCAAGTTAAAGCAGGTACTTGTTTGTTTGTGTGTGTGTTTGTTGATGTGTGTGTGTGCTTGTTGATGTGTGTCTAATTGCTCTTCTCTTGTCTGTTGCGCAGCGGAGACGGCGTGTGCTGCAGGAGTCGTGGGTCGTATGTAGATTCGCTTGCATTTAAACCCTCAATCAGACTCCATAATCACTCCGTCTTGAGCGGTTTAAGCTGACACTAACCGGTTCTCGTGAGGTTTTACCCGCACCGCATGCCCTGCACAGCTGGTGGTGTCACTGAGGCTCTTTCATGTTGTTTTTGTTCTCTTCAAGCGACCAGTTCCTGTGTGTGTGTGTGAATGACGCGCGTGTTTGTGAATGCTCATCTAACGTCTCTGTAATGCTGCGGTCGCGTTTCTGGCTAGCAGATGTGCAGCGCTCACTGTTTGCGTGCACTGATCATGTAAATATTTGCACATTTGTCAGAGAGGCGTGTGCATAAAGCATCACATCCGCTCTGTCTCTCTCTCTCACACACAGCTGGTTTTGATCGAGGTCCTCTAGTGGTGCTCTCCGGTAACTGCGGCACTAACTAACCAGCATGCTGCTCTGTTCACCTCGATTCCTGCATTTAAAATGTCCCTGGTTTTTAAAGAGGGTCTTTTTTAAGCTTTTATCTGTTGTTTTACGATTTTTATTCCTGTAATCTGTACTGAAATCTCTCATCTGAGAGTCGAAGCGTGAAGTTCGCCATCTCATGAAATCAGCGCCATATTTAAGAACTTATTTAGCTTCGCTGTGTGAAATATCCATGAGCTGGGCGCATGAGTTTGAGTTTCGGTTGATTCTGTGGTTTGATTTTATCCTGTTTGTAATCACCTCCTGTGGCCAATGAGACACGCACACAGATATTTTGTTCTGATTGGTGGTTTGTGATTATGGTGTTTAGATATGCTAATAATAATCAAAGAGGGTGCTCAAAGTGTCTGTGTGTCGTCTCTCACTCCATCTACTGATCAGTAAACACTGATGATGTCTCGTGATGTTGTACAGACATGATTTCGCAGCTTTTTGTTGTTGATGAATAAACGTGCTTGATGAAGCCGCTTCTGTTTGTCTGCTCTCTGTGCGTTTAGGACGGGGGAAACATCTCCATTTGGGCTGTTTAGGTCTACATGGATGTTCCCCTGTCCTAAAGCGGTCTGTGATTGTGATTGATTCAGGTCTGTCACTGCTCTTCTGTGCGGCTTCGCTCAGCTCTGGTTGGGTGAGATCATCCTAACTTGATTAAACTCATGTCTAACTGGTTGACGGTTGTTTGCAGCCCAGTGTTTTCTCGGCTCTGTGTGTGTGTCTCAGGCTCGTAAGACTCGCGAGGGAGACGGCGATCAGACGAACGGAGGACAGGTCATGCTGAAGGACACGGAGGACATGCTGGACTCCACCGAGAGCTGAGGATCGAGAAGCAGAAGGATTGACTCCTGCCTACTGACAGCGTGCTGATTGGCCGAATGAGCTGTCAATCACTGTCTGTGCATTTAAATGAGCATCAGATGAAGAGACTGTGTGTGTGTTTGAGCTGTAACTGTGAATGAGTTAGTTGTAAATACGGTTTTTATTTAATTAAAGTCTTACCCATGGAGTTTATGCATGTTTGTTTGTTTGTTTGTATTTTTTTTTATTTGAAAACATATGACTGATGTCTGGTAAGACAAACATTAATTGTGTTTTTACTATACCAACATTTCAGCCGCCTAATACTGATGAAATGTCAGCATTTTGGAAACCACAAGGAAAACCAACATGCAAATGCGTCTCTTTATTTAATATGTTAAAATTAAAGTAAATTAAAACAGCATTGTGTAGTCTTTGGATATTTCATGTTTTCGTTTTTCTTTTTTAAATGCTGTTAATGATTGTTGTACATTGATTGTTGTATTACTGGATCTGCATGGAGTTACAAGTTTGTTAAAATTTCTTTGAAATATTTAAATTTTAACTTTTGCGCTAAACCATACCGCCCAACCAGATGCTGCTACTTATTCATTTAAAATGTCCAGTTATGAAATGAATTCTGACATAATTATTTATGTTTATTTACATTGAACAAACCTAGAAAACCTGCTTGTTTGGTGTTCCTTTGTTTTGTGTAATTTTACCGTGGTAAATTTACCGCGTTAGTTTTAACGTGCGCCGCGGCCATTTTGTAATTTGAAAGCGCAACCGCGTGTCATTGGAAGTTATTTAGCTGTTCAAAAACAGTCCGTTATACTGCTTGATATTACAAACAGGCATTTCTTATCACATTCATTTATTCTCGTGAGGAAAGCACACTGGTTTGTAGCACAGATAGTTTTGCAGTTCACTGTATTTCTATTCTCCTGACGTTATTTATTTACCTATATGCTAACGGCTAATGTCATTAGTTTCCGCGATCGGCCGAAACGCGACAGAGCAAACTGCCTTTGTTTACATGAATATCTCACCATGTTTTGACCGTCAGGATACTGCTGTCTAACATGAGTTTCAGTGTTATTAAGATCCAGATCTGTGGGAGGATGAATGTGTCCGACGCCTCGCTGCAGGAGCGGTAATACAGGGTTGTGTTCTTTTATTCAGAACAATTCATTCATATGGAATCATTCAGATCAGATATAATGAAGATGAGTCAAACTCAGACACCTCTGAACATTGGTTATTAAATGATGCATTAATTAACCAGGTTGAGCAGGTTCGTCCGGAGCTCCTCAGGACCTGGGTGGAGAAGTTTCTGGAGATGCAGAAGATGACTGAGGTGAGTGGATGATTTTACCCGCTTTAACAGACGGAAAATGAACACCCTGTCATTCACACACCCTCATGTCCTTCAAACCTGTGAGACTGTCTTCTGTGGAGCTCAAAGGTGGATGAAGACGACAAAAACAATGGTCTGTTTCTCATGGAAGGAAAAAACAAACAGAAACCATCACAGAAATTCCCATTAAAATACCGTTATAAACCATTAGCTTTTTCCAGTAAAACCGTTACAAAATTCCTTTTTGTGATGTGTTTTGGGCATTTTTCCAATAGGATTTAACATCCCACCAATAGAATCCATCACATACCATTAGACACCATTATAGTTTCCATTAAAACCAATACAATTCTCATTATAACCATTAAATCCATTACATTTTCTGTTGTGTTTTGGGCAGGGTTCTATTGTTTTGTTTTGTTTCAGCAGGGTTGGTGGGGAAAAAAGCTTTGGTGGATTATAATTGACATGTAATGTAGAAATTATGAGAGAATCATTATTGACGTAAGTTTAAGTTATGAAAGCCATTATGATAAATTCAGAATATGAGCTTGAAGGTCATAATTATGAATTATAACAATTAAAATATTAAAGTTATGACAATAATATATAAATGTTTAGACAACTATGACTGGTTATCTTTTAATTGTGACTTTTTATTTAATAATTACAAGTATCCCATATTCAAGTTTGTCATAATTGTTACATATAAGTCCAAATAAAATAGAGTTTTTATAGTGTAATTAGGCTAGGACTTAGTATTTCAAATTTTATGTCATAATTATGATTTACCAAAGCATGTTTTTTCTTCTTATGTGGTGTAAACAGACTTATTCAAAGCAGCATATGACTGACTTCTTGCATTGGTCATAATTTTGCAATATTTTATGTCCTTTCTCTAAATTTGACAGCCATTGCTGTACTTGTGTGTAAATTGTTTTTGGACTGAGTGAATGAGGACCGCAGGAGTCTAATACAGCTTGCAGATATAAAGCCCTCCTGTAAGATCTGGACTGTGTGAGTTGGAAACAAAGCAGGCGCGTGTATCTGTCTGACCCACATTCACTATCACAGGATGAAGTTATCAGCGATTACATGCTCTGTTATTAATGTAGTAATTTACAGCGGTGAAACACGAGTTACCCAACACCGCTGGAAGTTTACCACACTTTCACAGCAGAACGTCACACCCAGAGACCAGCCCTTTCACCGATGCCCCGCCCACAGTGAATCTCATTGGTCCAAAGTCAAGCGTTCGTCTCAGGTTGAGGCATTACTTCCAGTTCATGGAGAATCTCTTGTGCAGCGCTGCCCGCCTCCTCCTGTCGCCTAGCAACAGTCTCTTTGGAGACAGGGATGCTCTTCTGCTGTCGCCGAGCAGCAGCGTCAGCAAGGACCTCTTCTTCTTCCTCCTCTTCTTCTTCTGCGGTGAGACCGCTCTCTTGAGTCTCGTCCAGGACGCGACGGATCTGAGGTCACTGGATCCAAACAGAGTCCTGGAGGAGGATCCGCCCATCCCTGCTCACACACTTCATTAGAGAGTAAACATGCACATGAGTACACACAGCTCTGCCGGTTCGTTAATCAGTAAAACAAGCAGCGTTTCTTTACCGTGCGAGAAGCCTCCTGTGAAGTCTGTCCTGTTGTTTGAGTCAGTTTCCTGAGGAAATGAGTGACTAAACCAAAACCGTGATAAAACTCTGATAATCTAGAGAGTGATAATGACTGTGCACTCCTCCGCTAATGTGCTCTGATTATCAGCAGAGTAACGACGAGAGCCTGTTTTATTTGGTCTGAACCGGTTCTTCTGCATTCACTCGTCACATGAGGTTCAGTGCCTCAGATGCTGTGAGATGGAAGTGATGCCAGACCTGCTGTGCTTCTGGAGATTCAGTGTGAACACGCTCCGGATCCACAGGATCTGCTGCTGGATTTACTCTAGACCGGGGCTTTCACTTTTAATGCAAGGCCCTCTAAACATGTGAGGGACAACCTTCCTAAAGCTTATAGACAGCTGAAGTATATTATATATCAAGTACATTATATATAATGCATCACATTCATTCACCAAGTTCATTCAATTTAACAAACTTCTTTTTTTAACTTTGCAAGATTTAACTTTTTTTTTTTTAAGTCAGATTAATATTTGAGTTGAAATTACAAGGTTAAATTACTTGTATAGTAATTAAAGGCAGAACGTTAAATTCTAAGTTAAAATATGGGGAAGTTTATTTCAGTGTATATAGATCCGTTTTACTGTGAGAAAAACATTGTCTTTATAAAGAAGGCATGTTGTTTGCTTTTATGTCTTTACTACTGTAATCCAGAAGAAATTACAAATAATATCTGGAAAATATAAAGTTAGCAGCTTTTTTCCTATGCAGTGTTACTGTTAGATGTATAAACTTAAATTTTTTAAAAATTCAAAATTCATTTTATTTTGCATAATGTTAAAAAGGTTCGTGAGCCGCTTCACAGAAAATGTTGCTAAAATCCTCACAGAAAGATCTAACAAATCCATCTGAAACGCATATATAATAAAATAATGTTGCATTTTTAATTGTTGCAAACAATAACTGAATTAAACAATATAATCAAAATGAATGTATTTATGAGCAGTTAAGAATTAGCCTACACCCAGAACTTATGAGAGGCTGATAATCAGCGCTGGGCTCCCTCTGCTGGACTCTTTCTTTCTTTCTTTCCTTTTCCCTTCTTTGCTATTTTCTTTCTTCCTTTCTGTCTTTCTTTCTTTCTTTTTAGGCTCATGTATAGTGATATTTAAGAGTAAATGGCACGTTAACAAGGCCCGTTTCAGTGACAGGAATGAGACAAGGGTGTCCTTTATCAGATTAACTCTATGCTATTTCTATTGAGCCTTTTTTGGGTTTGCTGAGAAAGCCCATGTGGTATTGTTGTTCCCGGTTGCCCTAAAGTTCCCCAAATAAAACGTATAGCGTATGCAGATGATGTAACTCTGATGATTAGAAATTCAAATGATGTTGAAACTATAATTTCATGTTTGAATATTTTCAGAATGTTATCTCTGCAGGTGTAAATTGGGAAAGATGTAATTCTTTGCTGATGGGAGATAATGGGGCATAGTACTGGACCACCTCAGCTGCCAAAGCAGTGTAAATGGGCCCAGGATGGTTTAAAAGTTGTTTATTTTGGGACTGATCAGTACATGGAGAAGAACAGGGAAGGAGTGGTTGACCGGGTCATTGGTGAAATCCAGAAGTGGAAGTGGGTTCTCCCACAGCTCTCCTATAGAGGGAGATGCCTCGTAATTAATAATCCGGCAGCTTCAGCGCTGTGAGGCTACAGTGTTAGATGTACAGATGTTGACTTGTCTCTTTTTAAATCATTGGTGGAATTTAACGTTGCTGTTGAATTTGCATATTATAAACAAACTGATAATGTAGCTTTTTTCAAAATGAGGTGTGAGAGATGTTTTAGTGACACTGAGTGAGTTTGGAAACATGGTTTTTAATTGGTAAAATTGTTTGCTTGTGTTCTGCTGGTATTATTCTGTGTATTAGCTCTGTAATGTGTTGAGAAATGGTGTAAATTAAAGAGATTTTAAAAGTCAAAGTCTTTCTTTTTCTCTTTTTTCTCTTTCTTTTTTCTTTTTCTTTATTACTTTTTTCTTTTCTCTTTCTTTCCATCTTTCTCTCTGTCCTTCTGTCTTGGCCCCGCCCATCCTTACGCGTGATTGGACGGCCGCGGTGTGATTGACAGCTCCGGCGGACACCTGACGCTCGGAGGCTGCGTCATGCGCGAGGGGGACGCTCCGCGGCGCGTTCGGTGACGGATCATCGCGGTCTCCTGTGTGTGGCGCATCTGCCGGTCACACCGCACAATGACGCCGTAGGAAGCGCCTTTTCGCCCGTCATTTCATTGTTCCTCTCGCGTCCGCTTGGCGATGGACGCGTCCGCGACGAAGAGGGGTGTGCCGGTGCCGGACATCTGCCCGCTGGACCGGTACGATCCCACCCGAGCCAAGACCCGCGCCGGTGTGCGCTGGCTGCTCGACCGGAGCCGCGGACCTGAAGAAGGTAAACCTCTGCGTGCGTGCGCAGCATCAGCACCACACTCAGCATCCGCGCGCTGCCGCAGAGACGGGATGTGTGTGTGTGTGTGTGTGTGTGTGTGAGTGTGTTGGAGATGAGCGCGTGTAACGGAGCGCAGGGCGTCACCGCGGCTGTGTGTGTGTGAGATCCAGTGAATCAGCAGCTGGTCGTATAGCAGGGATGAAGCAGCAGCTCCAACTCAGTACAATAGCACACTATTTCCACCAACCCCGAATATTAACACACACACACACACACACACAGGCGGGGGTCTTTGTTTTTGCGCTCAGGAGCGTCATTGTCTGAAGAGGCCCGGAGGCTTCTGCGTCCCAAAAGCGTTTTTAAAGCGCATCGAAAAATTATAACTAACCGACCAATAATGTCTTTGATTAGTCCTATCGTGACATCTCAAATATATGGGCCATTCCACCGAATGGATGCCATTTACTTCCAAAACGCTTCCAAAAAAAAAAGGACCTAATCTAGAAATACGATTATTTAATTACAAATAGATATTGTTTTGTTTTAGTGCAGGTCACACTCAGGTGACACAGGACAGAAACTGCAAGTAGCCTACATTTTCTGTCGTACTTACAGGAATGTCATAAAACAGCAATGCTAGAACAACCTTGAGTTTTCTCTGGGCAAAAACATTGTGTCAGTGTGGATAGGAAGGCCAAAATATAGAGAAAAAGATGCATTTTCAAATTTATCTACATTAATATGGATGTAGCCTAATATTTACATTAATAAATCAGATGACGCTACTCACTCCTGTTACTGTTACTCAGTTAATATATGTGACCCTGGAGCACAAAAGCAGTCTTAAGTCGCTGGGGTATATTTGTAGCAATAGCCAACAATACATTGTATGGGTCAAAATTATCCATTTTTCTTTTATGCCAAAAATCATTAGGATATTAAATAAAGATCATGTTCCATGAAGACATTTTGAAAATTTCATACTGTAAATATATCAAAACTTCATTTTTGATTAGTAATATGCATTGCTAAGAACGTCATTTGAACAACTTTAAAGATGATTTTCTCAATATTTAGATTTTTTTGCACCCTCAGATTCCAGATTTTCAGATATTGTCCTATCCTAACAAACCATACATCAATGGAAAGATGATTTATTCAGCTTTCAGATTATGTAATTTTAAAAAAAATTGAACCTTATGACTGGTTTTGTGGTCCAGAGTCACATATATGACAATATGAGTAACAGGACTGAAACAGGATTGAGATTTTAGGTTAAAATGAGCAAATACATATAAAATAACCACACAGTCTGCAGTGAGAGCATCAGTTCAGTGATGAGCTGCTGTGTTTGTGTCAGCGTGTCTGTAGTGATTCAGATGTAGGTCAGAGGAGCGAAGACTCTTCATTCAGCTCTAGTGATGTTAGTAGTGGCCCACCAAACACACACACATACACAGACACATATACACACACGCGCGCGCACACACACACACACACATATACACACGCGCACACACACACACACGCGCACACACACACACACACGCGCACACATACACATACACACACATATGTATACACACAGGAGTCCTGCTCTGCTCTGCTCTGTGTGTGTGTGTGTGTGTGTTGGCGTTTTTCTCAGATCATTTGTGCTGCTCTGACCAAAGACTCTGGATGTGGGTCACTGTGTGTGTGTGTGTGTGTGTGTGTGTGAGGGGTTTGTGTGTGTGTGTGTGTGTGTGTGTGTGTGTGAGGGGTTTGCGTGACTGAGAGAAGCACATCATGAAGTGTCTCTTGTGAATGTCTCGCTCTGATTGTGTGTCAGACTCATGCAGGTCAGATCACAGTAAAAGTCACTTTATCGTCTTCTCTCTGTTGTGTTGAAGAAATGCAACATCTTTTGAAATATTATAATTTAAAACAGCACTTTTCTATGTGAATATATTGTAAAATGTAACTGATTGCTGTGATCAAAGCTGATTTTTTTCTTCAGAAATCATTCTAATATGCTGATTTGCTGCTCAAGAAACATTTCTGATGATTATCAATGTTGAAAACAGTTGTGCTGCTCAATATATTTGTGGAAACTGTGATACATTTTATTTTTCAGGAAAGTTCGAAAGAACAGCTTTTATTTGAAACAGAAATCTTTTAAACATTATAAATATCTTTACTGCCACTTTTAATCAGTTTAATGTGTCAATAGCCAGGTTTCCATCCAAAGTTGCGAATTTAGCTCTTGCGCAAAATTGTAATGTCGCATAAAACATTTGCGCATGTTTCCATCCAACGAGTTAGAGAGAACAAAATCATCACTTCCTGATAAACTGGCACTAAGAAAAGTGGGAGAAACCACTGGATATAATAATTATCAGATATAATAAATTACTTGCGTCTCAGAGAGAGCAGACGAAACACAATGAATGCAGTCATTGCTCTCAGAGGTGGATGCTGCTGTTTGTGAACGCAGTCGTGTAAGACAATTATACAGAAATACATTTTTGCTCGGGAATGCTTGGGAATCACCATAACAACATTTCAGATGCTGTGTAACGAGATCAGTCTGCTGTTTAGTCAGGTAATGCCGTCCCTTAGCGCAAATCAATGACATTTTTAATGGGCATGGAGGAGTTTTTTCAGCAAATGCATTTCCATCTCCCATTATTCGCATTAACCCTTTTTCGCACGAGAAAAAAATCCCCTCAAGCGAGCATAAAAACATTGCAAATTAAGGATTTTTTTTTTTTTTCAAAATTTGGTGTTTCCATTACTCATTTCTCATGCAATACTTCAAAATGCACATAAAAACAGTGTGATGGAAACAGCTATTGATGAATATTTTAATTTAATCTCAGTGTGATTAATCATGTTTGCTCGCTGCATTGATCTGTGTCTGTAGAGAGTGTTTCTCTGAAGGAGGATGGAGGCGTCTCTCCCGCTCTGGAGCGCCTCCTGCTGTCCGGCGATCTGTACTGCAGAGTGTTTTCCTCAAGCGCTCTGTCCGGCGTCACAGCGCCACCTAGAGACCTCAGCTCTCTGCTGCAGCTCCTCAGCCGCTATGACCTGATCCCGCTCCACACGGACCAGCAGAAGCCGGTCGATGAGACGCAGCTGAGCCAGAAACCCATTAACATGGTGAGTGAACCATACACAGACTCACTGCACTAATGCATGCATGTGATTTGATTGGCTGACCGGCATCTCTCTCTCTTCTCTGATTGGTTGCAGGGGGCCCATCTGGCCGTGATTGATTCTCTGATGTCACTGAGCACAATGGAAACCGTGGGTCAGGTTAAGATGACGAAGGAGACGGATCAGTTCGGGTCCAACAGGAGCTGGGAGAACTCACTGCTCTTCTGGATCAACAAGGTTCATTCCTGATCCTCAATCTAGAACCAGATCTAGCTCACAGCAGAACCGCCAGGCCAAATGTCAGAAGTCAAGTCAGCTTTATTTCTACAGTACTTTATACCATTCCTTCAAAGCAGCTTCATAGTTAAATACAGGAAAATAAGCAAAATCATCAAATATGAGACAAAATCAAATTCCTCAGCAAAGCAGCTCTAACAACACAATAGTGTCATTATTCAGATCAGTTCAGTAAGTTTTGTTCTCATCTGATAGTGTCAGCACCATCAATGACGTTACCAAATATTAAGCAGCTTTTAAAGAAGTGGAGTGAAACCGGATTTAACTGCAGTGTGAATGCAGTAAAAAGGATCTTGAATCAGCGTTGAAACAAACATGAAGTTCAGAATGAGCTGCTCAAGTTCAGATCTGGATGTGTTGGACTGCATGATCCTGAAGTCGTCTGAGTTTCATTTCTTGTGCAGGTGAATCAGAAGTTGCGAGAAAGCGCTAATGTTGAGGATAATCCGAAGTCAAACCACTGCACGGACCTGCAGCCGGCTCAGCCATCTGTGAGTGAACACACACTCTCTCACACACACACACACACACACACACACACACTCACACTCACACACACACACACACACACACACACACACACACACACACACACACACATACACTCTCACACACACACACACACACACACACACACACACACTCTCACTCTCACTCTCTCTCACACACACACACACACACACACACTCTCACTCTCACTCACACACACACACACACACACACACACACTCTCACACACACACACACACACACACACACACACACACACTGTGTTACTGTCGCTAACGCTCATCTCTCTCCTTTCAGTGCCCGCAGCGCTGGTATTGGAAACTGGTCCCAGTGAGTATTACAGCTAATAACGCGCACATCAGCCTGAGTCTCAGTTACGGACAGGACTCTCTGGCTTTTCATGATTTATGAGACATCCTCATTGCATATGTGACTGTGTATGACTCATGGATACAAATCAGAGTTTGAGCCATTTATCAAGAGTGTCTGTATGCCAACGCACCCGACAGAAGTGCCTTATTCTGATTGATTGATGTGTTTTGATTGGGGTTGGTATGATTTTGTGATGGTTTTGAAAATCTGTTCTGAACACCAAGGCTGCATTTATTTGATCAAATATACATAAAAAAATGTGAATATGTGTTAAAATGTAATTGATTGCTGTGATCAAAGCATCTTTACTCCAGTCTTCAGTGTCACATGATCTTCAGAAATCATTCTAATATGCTGATTTGCTGCTCAAGAAACATTTCTGATTATTATCAATGTTGAAAACTATTTTTGTGGAAATCGGGATACATTTTATTTTTCAGGATTCACAGATGAATAGAAAGTTCAAAAGAACAGCATTTATTTGAAACATTATAAATATCTTCACTGTCACTTTTGATCAATTTAATGCATCCTTGCATCAATTTTTAAAAAAAAAAAATACTGCTGACCCCAAACCTTTGAACGTTCGTGTATATTTACCAATATTTGGCCTTTCTCCTTTGTCTCAGAACACACAATTTACCCTTTGACCTCTTCCGTTGAATGACATGTGTGCTGATATCGGTCCAGCCAATAGGAATCAGGGGGTGGGGATCCAGCATTGTCTCCGCCCCCTGTTACTTCTGTTTGTCATGTGACTGTGTGTGAATCTGGTAGCGACGACTCCTGGGCATTTATCCGTGTGCTCTCTCTGCCATACTGCACCCAGCATGCCATCGCATTTTGTTTGAAGGAGTCGGGGAATAAGCCTCCTGTGGTAACGTATCCGCCCGCCTCCTGTCTCCATCACACACACACACACACACACACACACACACACCTCTGCATGACATCATCACTGTCCTGTGTTTGATTTCACTCCTGTCACAGATCTCTGCTGGAAACACATGGTTTTTGTTTTCTTGGCTGCAGATCACTTTGTTACTTTTGCATATAATTCAGGTTTTCTTGCAGTTTTACACAAATTCTTTCACATCCTTTGGTTTGTTTCTCACTGCCACCTGCTGTATTTCCATGGCTGGACTCTGGATGGCGCTCCACCTCGCTGAAGCCTACATTTCACCCTCATATATTCACTCTCTCGCTCACACACATCAGTGTTTTGTTCTTCCCCATCACCCTTCACCTGTCCTTCTGTCGTCTGTGTGTGAGTGAATCTCATGAAACCATGAACATTTTCCAGATTTCCTCCCAAAACCAAAAAACAAGAAACTAAATTTTAAATAAATATAGCCCGCTTTTAGCATTTAAATTTGCATAATGAAGTTTTCATGACATTTAACCCCCATAAACCCATTACTGTGAAGAACTGCAATTATAAAGCAGTGGCATGCATGAGCAGTGTTTGTTGTACAACCTATAATTTACACTGACTTTAATCAAATTTTATTGTAGTTTAAAGTACTATGAGAATCACTATTGAGAATTCTGCAGATTGAAAACATGATTTTTTTAGACATTACGATAATGAGATCTTTTGCATTTACAGTGTGTTTGTATTGTACGCACTGGCTGGTTTGTGGTTTTGCTTTGTGTGTGTGTGTGTGTGTGTGTGAGTGTGTGTGTGTGTGTGTGTTGAGCGGATCTGAACAGCTCTCTGAGAGCGACTCCTCCTGCACGCTGACATTCACTCAATGATCAGTCACTGAAGGACTGTGATGAGTTTGATGCACTTTTCAATCAAATGTACATTCACTGATAGTGCTGAAATGAACAGTGAATGAATCTCTGATTCTGTGAGTCAGTCGGACAGAACAAAAGTGAATCTGATTCACTTGAAAGAACACTATGTTTTTGTTGGTGTCTCCCTCCCTGATTTTCTTTGACAGTCTTTCTTTTTAAATACATATATTTTAAATGATCTTTTTTCTGTTCACATCTGAACAGTTTTCCTGCTGTCTGTCTGTCTTAGATCCGTTACAGGAAAGATAAGGTTCAGTCTAAACAGACTCCGGTGTTTGTGGTGGTTTCTGGAGTGAAGGATCTGTCTAACGGCTGCGCCATCGCTGCTGCGATTCACTTCTACTGTCCTCAGATTCTGCCCCTGGAGGGTAAAGCACACATTTATCTGGCTGTCTACAGACAAACAGAAACCAAACTACCCACTTTTTACGAATGTCAATTACTCATCTCTCTTTCTCTCTGTAGATGTGTGTTTGAAGGACACCATGTCCGTGGCAGACAGTATGTATAATCTCCAGCTGATCGGAGAGTTTTGTGAAAGTCACCTAAAGAGCTGCTGCCCCCTACAGCTGGAGGATTTACTCTATGCCCCGCCCACTTTACAGGTGAGAGATGCCCCACCCATTTTAGAAGTGAGATGGACATGCAGCATAGTCTTCATTCTGAAATGTATAATATCATGATAAATGTATTAGCATTTTGTCTTTTGACCCCAAAAGGTGAACATTATGTGCTTCCTTTCGGAGCTGTTTGCCACGTTCGAAGTGCAGAAACCAGACTTTGTCAAACCCAAGGACACACTGGACCTAACAGGTGGAAATAAACATACATATGAGTGAACACAAAAACACACAGCACATTCAGATTCTAAACAGGCTCTCTGTTGTCCTACAGATGCATCAGATCTGGTCGACTGCACAAGTCCGATCAGTGGCAACAGCAACAGGTAAAGCACTCTTTACAAAACATTAAGAAGCTGCTTTATCTTGTTAGCGGTTAAACTGCATCAAGGGATTTGATATCTTTCTTGCAGTGGAGCTCCATCTTTCCTTCTGAAGCAGTCGCTCCTGCCTCAGTCCTCTTCTGTGTCTGGTGAGAGCTCT
>JAFVLL020014559.1:0-12140 GCA_021397915.2 Tor tambroides | reverse complement strand
TTATACTGTAAATGCATCCATAGTGAATAGCAGATATTTTCTTTTCATGGAGAATTTTAAAATGCGTTGTGAATAAAGCCTTTGCTCTTCAACGCATGAATCATTTTCCATCAAGAAAATGGTGTTTTCTGGGAATCCGCTGAATTGCCTCTACCCTGAATCGCTTCGTGTTGTTGTCACTTTGTAGACTGATCCATTATCGGATTCATCCCGCTAGCTAGTACTGTTGATCACTTTGTTAATTCACTGTGACAGAAGGCTTCCTGTGGTCTCTGTCTCTCGAGACCCTGTAATTCATTTTTGTCCCCTATAAGGGACTCAAGTTTTGAATTCAGGGGAAGGAATAGCTTCTGGCCTGAAACTATGTTCTAATAAAGACTACATACTGGGCTTTTCAGTCATATCCCATTTGTTTGATTAAACCTTAACAGTCATTGGTCCTGTCTTCTTAAATACCTACATGTCCAACTAAAGTCCTGGGCTGCTGGGTCTCAGAGACTTAAAGAAAGGTATTCCTTTACCTCATAAACATGATTTACTGGTGAATTTAGTTTATGCGGTATGTAAATCACTAATACATAAAGACTGCAGGTATATTCCATAACACATACAGTAGTTATAGAGGCTAATATTTAAGATTGTTATAGCAATTAAAGCACAGATGCTTTTAGTTTATGGAAAATTTACTTACCCTCAGGCCATCCAGGATGTATATGAGTTAGTTCCTTCATTGGAACAGATTTAGGTAAATAGCATTACATCGCTTGCTCACCAGTTTGTTACAAACATCCAGTTGTTCACTTCACAAAATACATAAAATTCAACTGAATTTTTTAGGTTGGTTTAATGTAATGTAAGTTGAAATGACTTGCACAACCAAGTTGATTATACTTAAAAATGTAAAGCAGCAACTGAAGTTTTTAAGTTGAAATAGGTGGAATTTTTTTTTTTACAGTATATCAGCTGTTTGAACTCTCATTCTGGCGGCACCCATTCACTACAGAGATCCATTGGTGAACAAGTGATGTAATGCCAAATTTCTCCAAATCTGTTCCGATGAAGAAACAAACTCAACTGCTGAGGGTGAGTAGATTTTCAGCAGTTTTTAATTATCACATACAGTATGTTTTTGATCTAATTCTTTGATACCAGTACCAACACTTTTTATTAAATGAAACATTTTTGTGATTTCTAAAGACAGAATGGGTATTTCGACATTTAGCTTTATTTAAAGGCCATTGTTATTAACATTATAAACCTCAAATTATCATGCTTTTTATACCAATTTTCAGTCACTGAACAGCTTGTACTTCAGACAGATTTCTAACAAATGTTACATTTAGCTTTGTTATTATTTTGTAGAGTGCAATAACTCCATATGATGTTTTCTTTCCCATGTCCCACACAGCTCTAACACTTTTCTCTTTAATTTTTGTGCTGTATGCAAGCCCTGTTCCATTATTATTGTTCTTGTTAAGATAAGCATAGGAAGAAATAATTGGGTAGTTAATGTGAACTGCTTGTGGGAAGTTGACATGTCCTGTAGTCTTACATGCTAAACTAAAAATCAATTTAAAATATTTTCAACAGCGTTATTGCGTTTATTGTGTGCAGGGGCCAGATTTAGGCTACTAACAGCTTGCAGCAGCGCAAAAGTCTTTTGGCGTCAAAATAGTACTGTCAGGATTTACTAAAATTCTTTAAAGTGCACATTGTCAAAAAGTCACACACAGAATTTTCCCCTCCCATCGGTGCTTTTATGGAATTGCGTTTAGTAAATCTGGCCCTAAATATTTGGATATTTGGAATATTTGTACTTTGCAAAAAATACATAATTTGTCACGTCACAGGACCACTTAAATTCAACTAATGAAGGCAAAAGGGTGATTAAAAACCCAAGTGTAATAGTAAACATAACACCTTCAAATATATGTACACTTTTTCAAACAAGTTAAAAAAATCATGAAAAAAATGATATGTATGAATTTGTAATGTCAACAATGCAGCATCTACTTTTTTCTTCATTTTTTTTTTTTTTTTTTTTACTCTATAGAATATAATATATAATGTATATTGGCTTTTAAAAAACACTGTTTAGTTTACAATTATTAAAAAACAAAACAAAACACTGAATCTCAATATTTCTATGGAACAGTTGATTAATATGCATAAACCATCTGTGCATAGCTAGTCAAAATCATTGTTAAAATGAAATCATCTGGAGTTTCATGAATGACATCTGAATCCCTCTGCTCAAAATGACATTGTTAAATTGAAATGCTTTCCACTTGTTGATGTTTATAAATCAAAGCGAGGCTTTTTGTGTAGGTGCTGCATGATTCCCTGGGCTCACACTCTAGTCAGTAGTTATTCATGTTGGGGCAGAAATATGGCTGCAGTGCTCTTTAGCTCTGCCAGAGCATGGCCTAGAGCGGCCCTCTGTTCTGCCTGAAATGAAACTGTCTTGAGCACAGTTTAAGTCCACCTTTGAAATAAATCCTTATCATCAATTTGTTGTCAAGGTAAAGTGTCTGACATCACATGACTCTCCTCACGTCTCCCACATTAATGGGTGTCTCTTTCAGGTTTCAGCTGCCAAAGCGCTTCAGCCTGCCTCTCTCCCTCTGTTTATAGACCAGCATGAATAAATGATGAAATGATAATACACAGCAGCAGAGCCTTTTTTTTTTCCTCTCCCAGAGACGACTCTGCAGGAGACCGGGGACTTGCCTGTATTGAAATGCATTAACAGTAAATCAGGTCAGGCCCCCACTGCCTGCTATAGGTTTTTTCCCGCTTTCGAGGTGTGGGGTTGCAGGCAAACATACTTGCTAGTATACATGGCTAAGATTGAGATCGAATCAGGGGAAGCTAAAAACTAGGATGAGGATCCACAGAGAGATAAACGCAGGTGATAGAGGTCTAACTGTAGAAGTAACAGACCCAAAACGGATTCTTAGCATCTGGGGACATTGATATAGAGCTACTTTACAATAAAAGAAGATGAAAAATGTTAGAGAGCAGAAGATCTGGACAAAACAAACTATATTTATTATGATTAATATTATTATTGATAACAAAATTACTGATACCATACCTATCATTAATTTTGTTATCAATAATAATATTAATCATAATAAAAATGGTTTGTTTTGTGTCTATCCAGTTCCAATAAAGCAAACAAAATAGAACATTTAATTTGTGTTTTAATTCACTGGATTGTCCAAAAACATAAATTACTTATTGGCTGTTTAACATATAAACTAAACTGTATTTTAAAATATATTCTTTGAATATCTTGTAGAGAAGTACTGATATAAAATTCTGGCCAATACCGATAAGCTGGTAATTATTTTTGTGTTTTTATTATTTCCAATTACCCATAAATGGCAGGTTTTACATTTTATTTTACATTATTATTTTTCAAAAAAAAAAAAAAAAAAACTCTAAAAAGTAAAATTAGTGGTTCTAAATTTTATAAGCAAATTTAGGCATCACAACATTATAATGTACAAAAGTATGAAAAATGTGTTTAAAGATTAACTTAAGTTTTAGATAACAGTAATGGTAATCTAAATGTAAAATATGTTAAGTGAGCATGCATAATTATATGTCCAATATCAAAAACTCTAATATCAGTAGATAACGATACATTGTGCATTCCTATTACTGTAAATAGAAAAAATGAGATATAGCTGTAAATGGCTGTACACTTTCAGACAAAATTTATGTGATAGCTGTCACCTTTCAAAAGGTACTATATGTACCATTTAGAGGCAAATAATTTACAAAGGTTACAGCTTTTGTAAAAAAAAATTCTGAGATTGTATGATAAATTCTTCAAACCATAATAAAAGATTTTGCCATGCCGCCCACCCTTGGAAAGCAGCCATCTATTAGCCAGCACCTGCTGAGATGAGACGTTTGGAATTGACAGCATTCATATAATTTTATATCCAAAAAATCATGGATGTTGGCCTGAATCTCCGTAGCTCTTTTTCTCAGACTAAAGTGTGCCTTTGGCTGCAGCCAAGCTGTGAAAATTAAAAATATCACCATCTTTTGGATGACTGTCTGTATAAAGATAAAGAACAGAGATTACTTTTCAATTAGCTGCCGGCGCAGATTCACAGTATGACCATGCATTCATAGCTATTCATTAGCAAACAACAGTGAAAATGCTTCTCTCCGCACATGCCTGGCTAATCCTAGAGGGCCGAGATAGGACCATCACTCCAGATCACATCGGTTGTTCTTCATCTTGTCCTCAAACAGCTGCTGTCATGCAATAATAATCTGACATTCAATTAAGCTTGAAATCATTTAGTGAGCTAATTAAGAAGGAGAGAGGTTGGGGTCTTAATCTGCCACTGAATCATTACTAGTTTATGGTGTAAAAACTCTTCTGTTAGCCACGTTAAACAACTGAATCAGGCATGTGTGCAGCGCACCAGTCAGTGCTCTTTTATTTGGGTTGTATTTGGGTTTAAGTGTCCCAAGAAACCACTTTTAACAATGCTACTGTAAAAACTGTGGCTTTCAAACTATTTTTTCTCATTTTACTATTGAAGGTTGAGTATTGTTTGAATTTTATGATTCAGATTCTGCTTATCAATTCTGAATCTTAACGATTCCAAGTTATGATCCCAAAAAGGTTTTAAAAATTACGTTGAATATTTGGAAATCAAACATATTTATTCTGTCTTTTTGCAATTCTGTTGCAGCTGAATACCATTAACAAAAATCAGCAGCCTGAAGAACACTTACAAAAATACCACAAAAATACTACAGCAAAAACAACAAGACTAATTATTATAGATTTCAAAAATGATTAAAGACAAGTAAACAGTCAGCAATAAAATAAGAGCAAATACAAAAATTAGCAATAGCACAATAGAACTAAACAAAGTTTAGGTACAGAAAGTGATGTAAATCAAATGTAAAATAACATGTAGATTTCCTTTAAAAAATAAAAAATTAATCCTTATTAAAGTTACAAAAAGTCTTTTAGTCAATATCGGTAAGTGACATTCTTTTGTTCTTTGATTAGCATCAGTGGTGTAGTGCAGGGTATACGCAGGTATATGGCATATACACTGCAAAAAATGCTTTTCTTACTTAGATTTTTTGTCTAGTTTCCAGCCAAAATATCTATAAAAACAAGTTAAAATTAAGTAACAAGCAAAATAATCTGCCAATGGGGTAAGCAAAATAATCTTATTTCAAACAGAAAACAAGATTATTTTGCTTACCCCATTGGCAGATTATTTTGCTTGTTTCGAGAAAAAATTTACTTAATTTTAACTTGTTTTTTCTGAAAACAAGACAATAATTTTTACTTGTCTAGAAAATCCTTCTTGATTTAAGAATTTTTAGATATTTTGGCTGGAAACAAGACAAAAAAATCTAAGTAAGAAAAACATTTTTTGCAGTGTACCCACTTCTTTATCAGTCGGCTTTGCATATACCCAGTGGTGTAGTGGTGCCTGTAGAAGTGGGTATATTCTTAATTTATGCCCCCATTTTTTTTAAAGCGACTCAGCTAAGGATGAATGGCTTGTCTTATAATCAGTGACATGTAAGACTAGTCTTGCATATTTAGTTCACCCCAAAATGGGCCAGTAGTATTTGCACATTGTCACTTAACTTGTGGTACTTGACTTCATGGAGCAAGGATCATTATGAAATTAATATTAGCCACAGAAGAGGTGCAGATTTCGCAATGAATAATTCAAATGTAAAAAAATAAATAGACTGCAGCAATTAACATTTTGTCAGAACCTCTAGTGAATTTTGTTTAGTTACCTGTTCAGAATCGTAAGATCATGATCTTATGGAATCCCGTTTCTGCCACTGAGTAAAAAAATAAAAAAGGTAATTGCGACTTTTTATCTTACAATTCTGACTTTTTTTTCCCCTCACAATTGTGAGTTTAGGCTTCATCTTGCAATTCTGACTTTTTTCTCACAATTGTGAGTTTACATCTCACAATTGCCTGGTACAAACTCGCAATTTGGACTTTTTTTTCTCAGAATTGCATGATATAAACTCGTAATTGCAAATTAAGTCAGAATTGTGAGATATAAACTCACAATTCTGAGAACATATTGGTCTTTTTTTCTCCTTAGAACTGGACTTTATAACTTTATAAGATACAAACTCGCAATTGCGAGAAAAGTCTTTATAAAAAAAAAGTTATATCCCACAATTCTGACTTTATTTCTCGCAATTCCGAGTTTATATCCCACAATTCTGACTTTATATCTCACAATACTGACTTTATAACTCGCAATTCTGATTTTGTAACTCACAATTCTGACTTTGTAACTCACAATTCTGACTTTGTAACTCACAATTCTGACTTTGTAACTCGCAATTCTGACTTTATACCTCGCAATACTGACTTTGTAACTCACAATACTGACTTTATAACTCGCAATTCTGACTTTGTAACTCGCAATTCTGACTTTATATCTCGCAATACTGACTTTGTAACTCGCAATTCTGACTTTGTAACTCGCAATTGTTTATATCTCACAATTCTTAGAAAAAAGGCAGAATTGCAAACTCGCAATTGCGAGAAAAAAGACTTCCATATGATCTCTATTTGAAACCAAAAAAAATAAAAAATTGTGATCAGTTTATCCAGAATTGTACAGCTCTACTCCTATGTTTGACTGAATGTTTCTCCCTTGTCATACAGTGACGAGAGATACAATTTATGTATAAACTGAGTTACGATTCATGTATAGTGCCAAAAAACAAAACAAAAAAAATAAAATAGTTTTGAGCATTTTTAATACAATTAAGCACCAGTCAAGCTGCGATATCAGACAGGACCACAGGGAGATGCCAAAAGATCATTGAACCTACTGCCTTGACTTGACTGTACAGGCTACTATGCAGATCAATTCAGAATCTCTAAACCGACCACCACATAATCTAAAACACCTTCAGGCCTGGCAATAATTCTGGATGTGACTCTCACCAATCTCTGATGAAATCATTCAGGTTTTCTCTGTATTAGAGCTGTTTTGAACTTACTGTTTGAACGCATTTGTTTACTGGATCCTTGGAATTAAAAGTTTACAGGGGTTTACTGGTTTAAAAAATATCTGATCGCTGGTTTTCATTTTTTGTAAGGTATTGTTTTTGTTATAATGTATTGATTAAAATTCAATAATTCATTATTATTTTACCACGCTGTGCACCGCCCCTGTCATTGTCTCACGCCCCAGACCGACTCCGCTTGCATTCACGTGATTTGTCGAGGTGAGAGGTAATTCACGGTGCCCCTTCTGTGTAGTGTGTGATTTTTTTTTTTTTAAAAATTTTTAAAATTTTTTTTTATTTTTTTTTTATAGTGTCGTTTCTAATCACCCAGATACTGACGCTTTGACTCTGAGTTTGGTAACATGTGAGAAGTGGTCCTGTTATTAAAGAGTGCTCACTTTGACTGATGTCCTCATTTGAAGTTGTAGTTGAAGAGGCAGCATCACAGTCGGCATCATCTCTGACTGGGGTGGGGGACGAAGCGGGCACGGGCGCAGTCATCCATCATATTGAATATACGTGACATGAACTAAGAATGAACAATACTACTTCAGCATTTATTAATCTTAGCTGATATTAATTTCAACATTTACTAATGCATTATTAAAATCAACAGTGCTTGTTAACAGTTAATGCATGCTGAATTAACATGAACTAACAGTGAAGTATTCTCATTATCTAACATTAAGAAAGATGAATAAATACTGTAATAAATGTATTGTTCATTGTTCGTTCATGTTAGTATAAAATAACTAACATTAACTAATGGAACCTTATTGTAAAGTGTTACCATAATATTAAATATCAATATATTATTTTTATTCAGTTCCATGCAACAGAATCAGATAACATTTTTTTAAACTAATTATCCAAATAATGTATACTCCTACAAAGCTATTATTATCAGAGCATGTGAGCAGACCATAGCATCACGAGAGGGTACTGTCATTTTACCAGCGTTGGCATGTTACAGCACAGTAGCGCTAATGCAAACAGGAACAAGTATACTACATAGAAATTCCCTGTCAGCGTGTTATTTGAGTGGACTTTGTTTTTCCAGTGAGCATGAGTGGTACACAAGCAGAACACACATTCACAGAGCGCAGTATTGAGCAGCGCGTCAAATCCCTACAGGACACCAATGAATGATGTGCATCAGATGGGATTTAGAAGTTGGAATACGAAAAGCCGACTGATTAAAAAAAAAAAAGTGTATATACGCTGTGCACTACACAACTGCGTAAAAATTTATCATTAATGACAGACGGCAGCAGAAATATTAGGCTGCTGTCACTTTAAGACCTGATGCATGGATCCAATGTACTGTTATGCTATACATGCATTTTCTTTCTCAGCTGTTTATGTTTTAGCATAATGTCCGTCAGTTTAGTATTTGCAGTATTGTGTGTGCACTTTGGTGCAAGTGCTGAATTCATTTTTGCATCTTCTTGTACTTGAATGGTTTAAAATCACATTAAAATGCATACACATGAATTGATAAGCGGAACTGAAATGTTTGTCATATCGAATCCATGGTTCTTGGAAATTTGGACCTGGTTCTCAATACCCAACCCTATTTACTATGCTCTACTTGTGTTTAGGTTTCCCTATAGCTAATTCATTTCGTTGAAGTGGAAAGAAATCCACACATTTATGATAGGTACTTTTTCTCCCATTGATGATCAATCTCTCACACGGCACTGAGTTTTGCATCTGTCGGTTTGAAGATATTGCCCATTTTGCACCTCATGGGGTTGAGAGCATTCTCTCAGATGTCACTATGACGTCTCCCAGCATGCTTTGTTCTTGTAATCACCTTCTCCTGTGCTTTGTTACGAGGTACATGATAACAAGATGCAAGTCATGGTTTAGGAGTTATGAGATTTAAATTCATTCATAGCATATTCATGTGTATTCATAGCTCTGTATAACATTATCAGGGGATATGGATCACATTTTCCAACATTTACCGTCATGATACTGTGTGTGACATCAACTGCAAATGGTCTGCAATGTCTTTTGCCTGTAAAACTGTGACCCTCATTTTCAGAATGAATTGGGTTTGAGCAAAGTAAAATTTACTATTGCATTAAATATTCTGCTCTCTAAATGAAGGCCAATAAATGTCAACATGCATTATTCAAAATCCAGCAAAGGTATTATGAATATGGATTACAGGTAGTGCAATTGCAGAATTTTCTTTTTATATATTTTGGATATAGTGAAACTGCAACATTTAACTGAAACCATTTTATGAGATAGAGCTTGCAAATGCCTGATAAAACTAAATTGAATCAAGAGGATGGATGGATGGACGGATGGATAGATGGATGGATGGATGTCGGCGTGCTGCCCACAAGGCTATGGGCACTGACCAGAAACATTATTTAAGCAACAAAAGTAATGTTAACAGTAGGCAAAATCATTTGGAGTCTAATGGAGAACATAAATGACAAGGGACTCTACAAACTTTGCATAAATGTAATCATTAATTTTAACAATTTCTTTACTGTTTAAAATTAAGTTTTAGGTGTTGTTTTTTAGGCTAAAGTGTAGACACAACTACTGGAATAATTATACATTGCCAGAATAGTAACAAACAAAACAGTAAAATACATGGTTGAATTAGTTGTTACCTAATTGTCATGCTTAATTTTAATTAATTTAAAATTTTCTTATTATTACTTAATGTTATACATTTTCAGATGCAAATATTATTTCTTTAAATCTCTTTAAAAAACATCATAGCGCGGACGTGCTGAACAGCCTGAACGTTAGTAAAATAAAAAGTAATAGGCCTATATTTAAGTATAGTTCAAATCTATTAAAATATTTACTGACATTGTTCGAGACTAATTGAACTTTATTTGGAGTACTACTTGTGCACAATGCTCATTTCTTCATATTCAGCCTAAAATGTGTTTTAATGTCACTATTGATGATGATTGTATGATCTTTGAATAATATCGGTCTTTAAATGCAAGGTATTTAAAGTGTACCTATAGTGTACTTGCAATAGTTCCACTTTAGCACAGTCAAATATACTTCAGTATATCTTTTGTTGGACTTCAGCACTACTTCTGCACAAGTAAAGTGCATTAGTTATGAAATTAGTTGTTCCAGTTTAGCAGACTTTAAGGATTTTAGTATACCAAAGTACAATTTCAGGGTATTTTTTAGTACATAAATATGTAAATGTTTAGTCAGTATACTTAGAAAAAAAATGTATTTCAAATACATTTTAGTATATTTATTTTTCACTAGGGAGTTAATCTATTGTGCAATTAATTGTACTTACAGTACGTATAGTCGCAGGAGTCGCATCCAAATAATAGATTGCATTATAATGAACATATAAGATCATGTTTTGTTAAAGTAAATATGTGTATGTTGTATTTTAAGTCTTCCCATCAACCATTCACCACTCTGTCCATTGTAAATGAAAGACCTGTTACTGAAGGACCATGAAGCAATCTGGAGTCAACAAACACTGATGGCTGGACTTAGATTTACCTAAAGAAACTCATATATTTCTATATAACTCCTCTCTGGCGAAGTTTGTCAAACTCAATAATGTAAAGAAAATGTGGTGCAAATCTTCCAAATTTGTAGGCTTATCTTTGAGTGAGGAACTAGGGCAATATTTTCCTTGCTGGTGGTGGTATCAGTCAGAGTCGCCGACCTAGTACCTGATGGTAATCATCAGCCTTTCACTTCTCTCTTTCTCTCTCTCTCTCTCTCTCTCTCTCTCTCACACACACACAGAGAATCTGGAAAGTCCCCAGAGGGAAACAGAGAAATCTTTTTCTCTCATCCACACCCACATTGACATTTCCAATATCCCCCACCAATACGGCAGCCACCAGTATTGTTTATTTTTCATTCCTGTATTATTCCCTCATTTTGGCTCATTGTTTCCTAGACCAATTTCCAAGTGGGTTATTGTCGCTCATTGTGAGTATCATTCATTAGTTTGCACCAAACGGCAGTGCCTTATTGAATTGTAGATCTATTCTGGTGACGGAAGATAAAGGCACTTGTCACTCATCTTTTTATTGCCTTCAATAAACCTCAGCCGTAACTTGTTTCCAGACTTCCTGGGCCTTTCGGAGGCATGCGGTTTCTTTGCAGTAATGCCATTTTGTGTGATTGGAAGCAGCAGGAATCTGTCCTATAACCTCTAATTAGCTCAGCACTTGGGTGAAGGCGATATTCTCACCTCAGAAGGTGTATTTAAATGACTGGTGATTAGCATCAGTGACACTGCTCTTGTAGAGCTTCATATGCCTGCTCTTTTACCCACAGATCATGAAACACCCTAATGTACAAATGCATCAGCCTTTCATCTGTGGAAAACATTACAATCAATAATATATATATATATATATATATATATATATATATATCACTATTGATGATTCGTACCGAACCGTCACGTTACGGACATCTCGGTTCGGTGCATGAAGCCTTACAACGAATACAGGCAATTCACCCTCGATCCAGAAGGGGGCGCCTGCAGTAATGCAATGCTGTTTGATAACCGCCAGCAGAAGAACTGCAAATGTTATGAGTTGCGCACTTGAAAACAAAGCCCCCTAGACAGTGAGCATGTGCTGATTCTGAATGCAGCTCTCACATAGACTGAAAGGAGTATACTTTAAAAGCTTGCGCATTCAGCTGTTTGCGAAATGGGGCTTTGTGCTCTTGTATCCTACCTCTCTCATTCGGCACAAATCCAAATATTCCATAATATTTCCATATTTGCAATGTAACGTATCTGAATGCTAAACTATTATTTATTATGTAAATTATAGGCTTTGTACTTTGTCACGCGTTCCAATGGTGACACAGAGGTGGGCGCGCTGATGTTTGGTTCACTGTATTTTATTTTCATAAAGTACCAACTGCGCTGTCAAGTTAGAAATGCTGGAACTGATTTGTGTTTTTTTTTTTTTTTTTTTGTGTGTGTGTGTGTGTGCGCACGCTCCGGCGCGATCACTTCAACTGTTTCCTTATACCAGCAGAATCAACTTTAAACACTTATTGTCTTATTAATAATCACTGTATAAAGGTCTGCTTTTATTTGT
>JAFVLL020014558.1:0-30541 GCA_021397915.2 Tor tambroides | reverse complement strand
TATAATAAAACATATTTTTAAATTATTTTAATTACTTTTAAAGTATTAAATTTTTGATAATTTTTAAAAATATATTTTATAATATATAATTTAAAAATACACATTTTATTGTATTCTTTTAATAAGCGTGTTTTCATTTCTCTTCAGGCTGTAATGTGATGTTGAGCAGTCTTTGAGTGTCCATCTCTGTTATCAAACTCCTGCTTCTCATTTCCTTACGCATCTCCGGCTCTCAGTCTTGCCACATCCTCGCGATCCTGCGCCAAAGGCAGCGGCTCGTCACAGATACACTCTGCTGGAAGATCTAGTCCGAAATATTCCTTAATTCAGTTTCCTTGCATCTTTACTTCAACAGTGTCTTGTAAATGTTGTTATATTTGCTTCTCGTTGAGCATAAAGCAGTCGGTCGAGCCGAACCGTCTGTCTGTGGATTGGATTGAATTCAAGGTTAATAACGCTGTATTTGAACATCATTGCATGGCGCGTTTCTCAGATATTGAAACATTAAGTCAGCGTGTGCATGTGAAATCCATTTTTGGAGTAGTTTTACAGGAAAGCTCGGAATTATGAGCATCAATATTGGTGGGATTTTACTGGAATCCCTTAATCAAGGTAATTTTGGGGGAAATAAATTAATCTAATCTTCTCTGTTGCTTTGTGGTAAATATAATCATTAATGACCAATAATGGCATTATTCTGAAATCATACTGTATAATTGATTCCAACTGAATAGATTTATCACTTTACTGTAGATTTATACATGACAGAAACGTATTTATGATGGATGATCTGCGGCTAACAAGACTTTCTGCTTGTGTGGTTGCTAGGTCATCGCTAAAGTCACATGGCTGTTTGCTAGGTGGTTGCTAAGGTGAGATGATGGGTTGCTAGGGTGTTCTGATGGTTGCTGGATGTTTCTTGGTAGGGTGTTCTTTCTGGTTGCTAGGTAGTGGCTAGGGTGTTCTGGTAGTTGCCAGGTGTTTTTTTGGTATGGTATTCTTTCTGGTTGCTAGGTGTTTATTAGGGTGTTCTGGGTGGTTGCTAGGGTGTTCTGGCTAGGTGGCTGATAGGGTGTTCTGATGGTTGCTGGGTGGAGCATGTTCTGGTGTTTGCTAGTTGAGTTTTGGTAGAGTGTTTTTTCTTGTAGCTAGCTGTTTATTAGAATATTCTAGGTGGTTGCTAGGTAATTACCATGGTGTTCTGGGTGGTTGCTGGGTGTTTTTAGTGGGGTGTTCTTGCTGGTTGCTAGGTGTTTATTAGGGTGCTCTGGGTGGCTGCTAGGTAGTTACCAGGGTGTTCTGGATAGGTGATTGTTAAGGTGTTCTGGTGGTTGTTGGGTGTTTTTTTTTTTTTTTTGGTAGAGTGCTCTTTCTTGCTAGGTATATATTAGGGTGTTGTGAGTGGTTGCTGGGTGGTTTTTGTTAGGGTGTTCTTGCTGGTTGCTAGGTGTTTATTATGCTATTCAGGTTGGTTGCTAGCTAGTTACTAGGGTGTTCTGGGTGGTTGCTAGGGTGTTCTGGATAGGTGATTGTTAAGGTGTTCTGGTGGTTGTTGGGTGGTTTTTGGTAAGGTGTTCTTTCTTGTTGCTAGGTGTGTATTTCGAGTGGTTGCTAGGGTGTTCTGTGGTTGCTGGGTGGTTGCTCAGTGATTACTATGTTGTTCTGGGTACCTCAGTATAATTAAACATCAAAATTGCTGGAATGTACATATACAGTATTACTGGAATTGAGGTCGTTGTAGGGCATTTTAATATATTTTATAGATATTATATTTTAATCATTATTCTGAAATCATAGCATATAACTGATTCCAACTGAGTATATTTATCACTTTACTGTAGATTTATACATGACAGAAACATTGAAATGTAATTAGAATAGATGATCTGTGGCTAACAAGAATTTTTGGTTGCAAGAGATGAACAGATACTCAGCTGTATAAGTTTCTATCAAACACTGACACCTCTGAAAGTCAGCTTAACTCACGGCAACATTCATGTGCAATAGTGTGTGTTTTTCATCTTCAGCTGCACTATATCTACTCATCCATTCAAACTGCACTAAATAGTGCCCGAGGCGGATCTCTAGTCGTCTCCTCCCACACACAGCGCTCCAGGCAGCGGCAGGCCAAACTGGGCCGAGCGCACACCTATACATCAGACTCTTACAGGACACTCCACTTCTGCCTTCAGAAGAGCTTCAAGGTGAAGTTTAAAGCCTCTCTTAGTGATCTAGTGTGAGATTTTCCTCAGATAACATCTGCTGAAGCTGTCTAGTCTAGTAAACGTCTGTACTGAGAGCATAAACCTGCACTTTAGTGTCAAAAGACTGAAGTACTTAGCGTTTTCTCTTTATCTTCTTTTCTCTTTATCTATTCTCTTTAGCCACTCCCTCATTCCGTGTGTCAGAAAATCAATCAGCGAGTTTCAGAGGAAGTGCTCATCATACGTCCGTCCTGAACTGAGGGGCTTCTGAATAGTCACTTTAACTCGTGACCGTCCAACCCGGGCCGAAGTACATTGACATGTCCAGACTGAAACGCCACATGGTGCTATGGTGTTCTGGTGGTTGCTATGGTGTTTTTTTTTTTTGTTTTTTTTTGGTAGGGTATTCTGGCTGGTTGCCAGGTGGTTTCTAGCATGCTCTGCTTGTTAGGTGGTAAATAGAACATTCTTGCTGGTTGCTAGGTGCTTATTAGGGTAATCTAGATGGTTGCAAGGGTGGTCTGTCTGGATGCTGGGGTGTTCTGGCTAGGTGGTTGCTAGGATGTTCTTTCTGGTTGTTAGGTGCTTATTAAGGTGTTCTGGGTGGGTGCATGGGTGTTTTGGTGGTTGCCAGGTGTTTCTTGGTAGGGTGTTCTTGCTGGTTGCTAGGTGTTTATTAGGGTGTTCCAAGTGGTTGCTAGATAGTTACTAGGGTGTTCCAAGTGGTTGCTATGGTGTTCTGGTGGTTGCTAGGTGGTTTTTGGTAGAGTGTTGCTAGGTGGTTGCTAGCATGCTCTGCTTGTTATGTGGTAAATAAAACATTCTTGCTGGTTGCTAGGTGCTTATTAGGGTAATCTGAGTGGTTGCTAGGGTGGTCTGTATGGACGCTAGGGTGGTCTGGCTAGGTGATTGCTAGGGTTTTCTTTCTGGTTGCTAGGTGTTTATTAAGTTGCTCTGGGTGGTTGCTAGGTGTTTTTGGTAGGGTGTTCTTGCTGGTTGCTAAGTGTTTATTAGGGTGTTCTAGGTGGTAGCGAGGTAGTTACTAGGGTGTTCTGAGGGGTTGCTAGGGTAGTCTGGCTGGATGCTAGGGTGTCCTGGCTGGTTGCTATGGTGTTCTGACAAGGTGGTTGCTAGGGTGTTCTTTCTGGTTGCTAGGTGTTTTCTTACCGTCTCAAGTAAAATGAGTCGCTGATCCTTGCTTCAATGTTATATTGCTTCTAAAAGCACACTTCTTAACAAGCTGAGTTGAAATATTATTTATCCCTATAGCACGAACATTTAGACACCAAACATTCAGACATTTAAACATTTAGAGTTAGGGGTGTTTTAAAGTTGAATGCTCATCAACATTCAGTGCATTAATACAGAATTCATCCAGTCACACTGGCTTTATCAGATTTGAAATCTGTTATATTCTGCTTTAATCCACTGTAAATATTTCATTCTGTTGTTTGATATTAATATAGTTGATTATGCACAGTTTCTTGTGTGTAGCCCATTAGAATGTGCAGCAGTCGGATCTCTCATTACAGTATATGAGGCCTCTGGGAGCCCTGATGGAGGTAGATTGAAACTCACAGCGGGATCGTTCCATGTGCTGTTGTTTCCTCTTAAGGGGCGAGACAGCCCCTCTGTGAGCTCTTACAGTGCTTTAGCTTAAAGCTACGCTGCAAACACAACTGTTCTGAGCCAGGTGTTCACTGGCAAAGAATCAACTCAGTAGTGCTCATGGACCAGACTAGAGGACCATGGGAAAAGCAGCGCCTTCAACTGCAGTGACGTCAGATCGAGAGCGTCTCCATACGGGAACGCTCTGATCGGCGGCAATGTCAATACAGCTGGATGAAGCCAGTGTGTGTGTGGCCCTGAGAGGAGGACATCTGTGCCTGTCCCATCCACATCCTCACACACATATAATGTTATAGTGTAAGTGCATCACAATGTGAAATACTCCTCTGTACTTTGAGTTTGGTATGTCTGTTCCAAAACACAGTGACCTGTCTGCTGTCTACATAGGCAGCGGCCTTGTAAGGCAGCATTCTGACCGTCATGGAAGCTTGTAAGTAGAACACACTTCATCTGCAATGACGACTCACTTCACATAAATAGCAATCACCTGGCAAATCACATTTGAGTCCAGCAGAGTTTGACTTATTAAATTCAAATATGCAATAATCGCAAATATGCAATAATCGAACTCTAATAAATATGCGTAGCGCACACAAATATGGGGTAAAATAATTTTTAACCTTTATTGATTCTTTCAGCATTTCAAGAAATTTCAAAAATGTTGACCAATTAATTACATTTATATTTATTTTATATAGGAAAAAAAGTTGTGTGTGTGTATATATATATATATATATATATATATATATATATATATATATATATATACATATACAGTCAGGTCCATAAATATTGGGACATCGACACAATTCTAACATTTTTAATATACACCACAATGGATTTCAAATGAAACGAACAAGATGTGCTTTAACTGCAGACTGTCAGCTTTAATTTGAAGTATTTACATCAAATCAGGTGAGCAGTGTAGCAATTACAGCAGTTTGCATATGTGCTCCAGCATTTAAAGGGACCAAAAGTAATGGGACAATTGGCTTCTCAGCTGTTCCATGGCAGGTGTGTGTTATTCCTCATTATCCCAATTACAATGAGCAGATAAAGGTCCAGTGCATTTCAAGTGTGCTGTTGCATTTGGAATCTGTTGCTGTCAACTGTCAAGATGAGATCCAAAGAGCTGTCACTATCCCAGTGAAGCAAGCCATCATTAGGCTGAAAAAACAAAAACAAACCATCAGAGAGATAGCAAAAACATTAGGCGTAGGCCAAAACAACTGTTTGGAACATTCTTAAAAGAAGGAACGCACCGGTGAGCTCAGCAACACCAAAGACCCAGAAGACCACGGAAAACAACTGTGGTGGATGACCGAAGAATTCTTTCCCTGGTGAAAACACCCTTCACAACAGTTGGCCAGATCAAGAGACACTCTCCAGGAGGTGATGTATGTGTCAAGTCAGCTTAATCAGAAGACACAGAGTGAATGCAGAGGGTTCACCACAAGATGTAAACCATTGGTGAGCCTCAAAAACAGGAAGGCCAGATTTGAGTTTGCCAAAAAGCGACATCTAAAAAAGCCTTAACAGTTTAGGAACAACATCCTATGGACAGATAAGACCAAGATCAACATGCCAGAGTGATGGGAAGAGAAGAATGGAGAAGGAAAGGAACTGCTCATGATCCTAAGCATACCACCTCATCAGTGAAGCATGGTGGTGGTAGTGTCATGTAAGCGTGGGCATGTATGGCTGCCAGTGGAACTGGTTCTCTTGTATTTATTGATGATGTGACTGCTGACAAAAGCAGCAGGATGTATTCTGAAGTGTTTCGTGCAATATTATCTGCTCATATTCAGCCAAATGCTTCAGAACTCACTGGACGCGCTTCACAGTGCAGATGGACGGTGACCCAAACGCCTGCTGCAAAAGCAGCCCAGCCAAGGGGTTTTGAAGGGAAGGAGTGGACTGTTGTGCAATGGCCAAGTCAATCACCTGACCTGAATCCGATTGAGCCTGCATTTCACTTGCTGAAGACAAAACTGAAGGGAAAATGCCCCAAGAACAACAAGAACTAGACGGTTGCAGTAGAGGCCTGGCAGGCATCACCAGGGATGGAAACCCAGCATCTGGTGATGTCTATGCGTTCTTCAGGCTGTGGGCAAACTGCAAAGTTGCAACCAAGTATTAAAAGTGAAAGTTTGATTTATGATTATTATTCATCCTATTACTTTGGTCCCTTGGCAAGTGGGAGCACATATGCAAACTGTTGTAATTCCTACACCGTTCACCTGATTTGGAATACCCTCAAATTAAAGCTGACAGTCTGCAGTTAAAGCACATCTTGTTCGTTTCATTTGAAATCCATTGTGGTGGTGTATAGAGCCAAAAATGTTAGAATTGTGTCGATGTCCCAATATTTGTGGACCTGACTGTATATATATATATATATATATATATATATATATATATATATATATGTGTGTGTGTGTGTGTGTGTGTACATACATCATACACTGTACTGTATATATCACATCATGAATACTCATATAATATTATCATGTGTGATTTGTGTTGTGTGTGTTTGCATATGTATCATAAATACTTGGTAATTAATTGTATTAATATATAACGTAAAGGAGTATTTATGATACATAGTAATACTGAATTAAATTAAATTAAATTAAATTAAATTATATTTAACCTTGAATGAATGAATGAATGAATGAATGAATGAATATTTTCAGTGAATTGCTTCATTCATACTTTCTTTTGCCAAAAACAAGTTATCTTAAAAAGCAACATATTGTTGGTGCTGTACTTTTAGGAACAGCCTTTGTGTTGTGAGTGTTACATATGATGCCCTATAATGTTGTCTAGTTAGGCAGCTCACTAGGGTGTGTGTAATGGCAAAGTGCTTTGCTCTGTCACTTGGCTGTGCTGCTAAACGATATGTCAGAAAATCAATTAATTACTTTTAAGCAGCAGTTAACGGCATCCACACAATACAGCTGCATGAATTATTAAAGAGGACGAAAGCTGAGTTATTTTCCCCTCTCTCTCCCTTAACTAACCTCCCGTACAGTACAGAGGAGAAACGACAGACAGAATGAAAGGAGGTTATAGAGAGATGCAGAGAGAACGGTTGATAAAACAGGGCAGGAGGGCAAACGAAGAAACAGATTGATACATTTGAAGAATGTAGAACACATTCTGGTGTTGCTATGCAGTTGCTAAGGTGTTCTGAGTGGGTTTTGGAATGTTGCTATATGGTTACTAGAGAGATTTGCAATAAGAGTCAAAAATCTCAATATGAACTCAAACATCTCTCATCCAGTGATCTGATTGGCTCCACATTCATTAAATTGCTGTTACTCTTAATGATTGGCAACTAGTGTCTCGTTTTCAGTAACTCAAATTTAGCACTTAAAGACCTCCATTAATTCCTCTGAACAATGAAAGCACAACCTATAAGTTTCAACTCAGACATTATTTTATATTATTATTATGTCAAATTTATGAATAAAATGAGGCATTAAACCTTTTTTGTCTGTTTTATTTTTTTAATCAAATACCTGATTCTGTTTGGTTTAATGCCTTATTTTATTCACTAATTGAATAATATAATATAATCTATATTATTATTAGTAGTAGTAGTAGTATCAAATTTATAAACAAAAATGAGACATTAAACCTAATTATTTCATTTTCTGTTTTCATCATACACCGTATACTGTTTGCTTATATATAACCATAATTTGGTTTAATGCTTCATTTTATTCACTAAGTGAATATTATTATTATTATTATATAAATCTAAATAATTATTGTTGTTATTATATCAAAAAAATTTTAAAAAATGAGACTTTAATCCAAATTATTTTGTTTTTATCAAACAATTTATGTTTGCTGTTGCTTTGTATATAATCATAATTTTGTTTGATGCTACATTTTATTCACTAAATGATGAATGAAATGAATTTAGTTTAACATGTCATTTTTTTCACTGCCTGAATAATATGATATAAATCTATATTATTATATCCTATTAATATGGCTTACTGTATATGTTGAAATTTTGAAGATAATTGCTTGTGATCATTTTTTCCAGTTTTTTCCATTTCTTTTACAAACCCTTTTTTGTTTATTTTTAAATGAGATTGCCATCAGTAAATCATGCATTGCAGTATATTCAGCTCCTGATGAGTTTGCTCAGTAGTTTTGGCAGCATTGATTGTGGGCCCCAGGAAGCGATTATTGATCCTGTGTGCCCAGCAGTGCTGGCCCCGGGGTGGCCCGTCTCTGGGGGCCCGTAGGGGACAGACTGCCTGCGGGCAGTGGGGAAAACGACATCTGAATCTGTGCCGTCTCCCGTTAGTGTGCATGTGAGAATTCAAAGGCTAAGACTGTAGAGATGTGTATTTTTCCAGAGTTTGCTAGATAGCCATGTGGTCTGTTGAATCTGTTGTGTCTTTCCACATCTATGCGGTATCAGCGGTGACAGGGCCTGTCAAACACACCCCAGTCCTGATGTTACGACCGGCACGACTTACTGTGGCTTACCAACCTTTTCCTGCTACCCACCCAGACAGCCGAAGTCCTCCGAACCCTTTGAAACCCGATCTGTGGTCTGAATTGAGTCTTTGCCAGTGTGAGTTTGAAATCTCTGATGCCAGCTTTCATACGGAGACCAAAATAGACACAGACACCGATCAGCAACCGCTACGGTCACTGACAGATCCACCGTTCACTACATAGGCAGCATCCTCACTGTGGATTAAACAGTAGAGCTTTACACAACAAGCAACTGCAAGGTCACGGGTCATACATTTACATTTATGCACAAAACCAAAGTCATGGGTTTGATTCCCAGTGAATGCATGAACTGATAAAATGTGCTTTGGATAAGTGTCTGCCAAATGCATATTTCATATTTACATTTATGCATTTGACAGACTTACATTGCATTCATAATATGCATTTTATCAGTTCATGCAATCACTGGGAATCAAAAACCCATGACTTTGTGAATGATTTGAAACTGATTCTAAAAGAGTTTTTTATTTGATGACTATAACCTAATGACATGATATTCCAATACATAACACAGATATTGGGAAAAAATGGTCAGTGTTCAATTACATTGATATTGTTTTTATGAATATGTTACTGTATTCAACAAAAGGTTTGGGTTGGTAAGATATTTTTAAAGTATTTTTTTGCTTTCCAAAGCTGCATTTTTTTTTTTTTTTTATCAGAAACACAGGAAAAATAGTAAATATTATTGTGATTTAAAATAACTGTTTTCTATGTGAATATCTGTTAAAATGTAATTTATTTCTGTGATCAAAGCTGAATTTTCAGCATCATTACTCCAGTCTTCAGTGTCACATGATCTTCAGAAATTACTCTAATATGCTGATTTGCTGCTCAACAAACATCTCTGATTATTATCAATGGTGACAACAGTTGTGCTGCCCAATATTTTTGTGGAAACTGTGATACATTTTATTTTTCAGGATTCACGGATGAATAGAAGTTCAAAGAACAGCATTTATTTGAAATATAAATCTCTTCTAATATTATAAATGTCTTTAATGCAACTTTTGATCAATTTAACCCATCCTTACTTACTGAATAAAACTATTAATTTATATTAAAAAAACAAACTTTTTGAGTTCTCTAGTTCTATAAAAAAACATGTACATACTAATCAGAAGAACCTATAATATAACATCAACAACTCAGCATTCAGTAATGAAAGTCAAAAATAAATCTGTTTTCCCTTTTTGTGTATTTTGCCTTCATTTTTTAAGTTATACCTTCATTTTTAAGAGTTCTCCAGCTCTTCTTTGAACACTTAACCTGCTCTCTCATGCGTAATTTCACCATTTTCACTGCATGGAGATGGAGAAAGCAAGAGATGGGGGAAATCAGTGGCTAAATGAAATTAGCAGGTTAGAAGTGCCCCGGGGCAGTGAGACGGGCCTGTCTCCTGAGGCCATGCTTACTGATGGGATATATTAGTCATGACTGCATGTCAACTTTTCCTCCGTCTCCTCTTCTCTTAATCTGTGTTTTGTGTAAAATGGAGCAGAGTGGTGGGAGACGCGAGAGTATAAATGCAGCGAGATGAAGGAGGGAATCCGTATTTGAAACCCTGGATTGAATCAGAACGGCTCGAAATGAATCCGGGCCCCTTCAAAGCGTCCGGACCGCTCTCGTGGGCCATGTACTTCGTGAGGAAGGGCCGAAACAGCAACGCACTGTTTGGTAAAGGCAAAACTGTCATGTTTCGTAGTCCTCTGTCGTATTTGTCACGCTTTCATTCTCCATGAATCACATCATCCATCATTTTTTTCTGCTCTGTATTTCTCTTGTTTTATCTCTTTAGAATGTGAAAGAGGAACTGTTGGAATAGGGAACAATAACTTCATGTACCTTCATTATGTGTGTGTTTGTGCACCATCAGGCCTTTGTTTTTCAAGATCATTTTAAATTCTCTCATTTTGGTTAACACTTACTATTAGTGTTAACCAAATAATGACGACATTAGCGATGACAGTCTGATATATATATATATCATTTGACACCCGAAATATCACGTTTAGCATGTATTAAAATATTTTGCTGCACCACAGCAGCTGTAATAACCGTATTAAGTTTAGAGGAAATAATTGTGAGGGAAGAAACAGAATTATATATTTTATTCAGCGTGCGCTTCCTCCATGGCTCGACCGAACATGATCAGATATTTGTAACCCTGCAACACTTGTCAATATATTTTATAGCCGACTACAAGCGCTATTGATTGCTCAACTTTCAGAGATCAGATTACTCTAAATCAGTAAAACACAAGACCGAGATCCTGCACATCCAAGACCTGCGGTGCCTTCGTGCTAGAAAATCATTTATGATTGGCGTGCATGTTATATTATTTTCCCTGGAATTGATCTTTGCTTTCGGATTCAACTCTTATCTCTCCTGACTAAACTGAGCCAACATTATTATTTATAATCATTTTATTCAGGCAATGCAGTAGTATTTTGACTATGTATTTCTAAATAATATTGAAATAATGTTAAAAGTAATTATATGATTAGTGATCTAATATGATGTATTTTAGGCTATATAATATATTTTTATATTATAATATATAGCCAAAAGGATTATTAGTTTTTTTAATATTACTTAGAATATTATATTATATACTGAAATGATTAAGTATTAATAGCAATATTTTTTACCCAATTAGTTTTAAATAAATGCACATCACAGTTACAAACATGATTATAGATGGAAGAGTTGAACTGAAAATGAATGTTTTTATAAACATATCTTTCTTGTTCTTCACTAAAAATTAAATCTACGAAGATCCGTTTTGCATTTAAACTCTGACAAGAAGCCACTTTATTTTCAGATGAACTGAAAAGCATCATATTTGTTTGCAATAAGATCAATTTCAGATCTGAAATAAAAAGACTGACTCGGGTATAGTTTGTGTAATAAACAGGATGCGTTTTCATTACTGTGACTGATATCAGGATTTGCATTTTGTTTTGTGTTTCACTTTCAGTAAAGACAACAAGGAAGATGAGACGTGAATAACACGCATCTCATAATGCAGCTCTTTACATTTTAACAAATGAATCAGGCCTTGTAACCAGAGCAGAACAAGATCTCTCAGTTCTCTGTGTTATTGTTATGAATGACTCTGCTCAGTTTGATATGACTAATATCACTATCTTGGGAATTTGCAACATTTACAGCTTTACAGTCCTCAGCCAAATGAATCTCAAACATGGTTAAATAATTCAGCTTTTTATTATAACTTTTGAAGAGTCCATCAGATGTTGCTCATCTGTTCTTTGATAAAGCACAGGCAAATTTGTACTGAAAATGACGGATGTAAAAGTTGTGGATTTGGCCTCAAACGTGATTCTTGACAATGCCGTATTGACTGCAGTAATTTACATTTACTGTAATTAGCCAGACTTGTTCTGTATGTAGGCTTCCCATCCCGTGTTTATTCTGGAACTGGAAATGTGCATTTCTTAACACAAGGAGCCAAGTTATTATTATTTATAATTAATTATTATAATTATAAACACTTGTACGTGCTCATTTCAGTGCTGCGCTTTCTTTAAAGAATTGGCAGTCTTTTGTGAAGGCATGAACTTTCAGATTAATTCACATTCTGTTCATTTTACTGAAAGATGACGAAACATTTCTGTGTTGCTTGCCATTTCCACTTCGTGCATTCAGTGTGAGGATCTAACAGACTCCATATGGCGCATGTAGATCGTCTGCTGCCCCCTTTTGGCAACAAAACACAGATTAGATCATTGCCGAGCAGGCTGACATTATTTCCCTTACTTATCCGCTTTTTTTGTCTTATTTCATTATTTTTAGAAAAAAAAAAAAAAATACTCTAGATATTCCGTTTTTTTTTTTTTTTCTTCAACTATTTTGACTGGAATTCATATTTCTTGCTTTTTGTTATTTAAATTTTTTGGACCGTTTTTTGGACTGAATTTCTATAATGTTCCTATGATGAAATTTTTGTTTGCATGATTTATATTAGTTTCCTGGCGAACAGCATGGTCTTTTTGGAGCTTTTCTTCGTGTTCCGCTGATATCATGTTCCTTCTGATAAAACAGAAAACAACATCTGCTGGTACAAAACAAACTTTTTTCACCATTATATGTGTTCCTTATACTTCAAAAAAAAAATGTTTATATGAGTTCTTAAAACAGTAGATTAGATTATAATCTAATTAAGCAAACTGTTTTTGTTTTAGCTCACACTACATTTCAGCTGCCATTTAATAAGTAACTTAAATCCAAACAATTCAACAGCGAACCATTTGACGTCGAACGCGCGAGGAATTCCATTGACTGCTCAGATCCATTTTTTTCCCCCGGTTCGGACGGTCTTCTGATTGGTCGAGCCCTTCGAGGTCTGTCATCGCTGACCAATGAGAACGTTCAGGGGGAAGGCGTATGCAAATGAGCACCCTGGCTGGCGTTCCTGTGCTGCCCTTTCCCAGTAAAAGCGCGTCGCTGCCTGGAGATTCATTCACAACGCGTCATCCTTTCCAATGCGAACGCGTTCTGGATTCGGGAAGAACGCGTTCTCTTTGTACAGCTTTATGTGCAGCGTTATAGAATTGAGTGACTTTACTTTTTAGACAGTTAAAGACTGAAAGCGAAAGCGCCGAAGTCAGGTGCGCGGTCTGCAAGGTGCGCAACTTTACGCGCACTTTCTTAAGGATACGCGAGCGCAATATCCTCCTCTCTGATGACTTCTGCTGAAAGAGGAACAACGTCTTCATAAACTGACTAGAGTTCAGTTCAGACTGAACGGCAGGGTTTCCATCTCACCAAAAGGATAGTAAGACGCGCGAACTTTCCACTTCGCCCTTGAGCTCTTAGTCTTGATCCGTCCGAATCAGCTGCTCGTCTGGAGCCCTGGACCCCGATCCTGACTGAGAGGGTGTTCAAAAGATACCAAATGGTTTTTCTTTGGGACGCCAAATACGGTAAGAGCGTTTCTCAGCTCTGCGTAACGGCGGTTTCACGAGTCTATTTTTACGCGTCACGTTTCATGATGTCTGAATGTTCATAGCTGTTAATAATCACTCAAACCTTTAACCTTAAGAGAAATCATGATGTTAATGTGACACTCCCAGTCAAAAACACTGCAGATTCTCTCTCTCTCAACTTCAGTTCACTTTGCTTTATTTGGCACGACTAAAACTGTAGTTATATTGCCAAAGCAGTGTAAAATAAGCAAGTAGTAGGCTATTTTCAAACAAAATAGTTTTGCATCAAAATTAGACGTCAATCAGCAAAATGAACAAGTTTATGAATAACTAAATATGAGTTATTATATAGGAAATAGATTCCAAATAAGACTAAATATGAGAGGCAAATCAAATTAGCTGATCTAGAAATGCATTAAAATCTATATAAAATGACTTTATTGTAACAGAAGTAAGTTTTCCATGATGAACTTGTTTGATAAATGTCATTTCAATATTTAGAGTCAGAGTTTAAGTAGTGTTAACTGTCCCAAAGACTGTAAAAAATGTTATCAATATATTAAAAAATGCCAAGTGAATCAGATGGAATGACGGAAATCATTATGTTTTCAATTGAGAGGAAAAAGAATAACAGAGATTACCTGCACAGACCCTCATGACTGTGTCAATGTCTTTTATTAATATTGCATTTTGACATTTTTATATTTATAATCAGGTCAATCATCTTGACATTCATGTATGATATTACAAATGTAAAATATTTTTAGTATGAAAAATATATTTGAACAATGATTAGATAAGACTATGATTACGAAAACTTTCATTAAATCAGAAAGCATGTAGAAAATGTATGAAACCAATTTGAATATAAAGATTATATTTTTAAGGGCTTGACAAAAGAAGAAATTGTTTAAAAGTCTAGATTTCATCTCACGTACTGTGCGGTAAGACTAAGTCTTTGCATTGTCATTGTTTTCAAAGTCTCATACTGTATGTCTATGTGTGTAAGCGTATGGCTTGCTGAATTTGTGCTGTTTTGTCCATTCTGCAAATGCAAATCTGTTTTCTACACCTCGTCTCACTCACCCCAAACACCCATCATCAGGCTCCAGTTTTAGCCTGATGTAGCGGCTGTGTCTGTGTTTATATTGGGCGGTGGGTTTGGAGAGAGCGCAGTGGCTCTCTGTGCGCAGCGCTGTAACGTGTGTAACCGCACACTCATGTGGCATCTATTGTGGTTGGCCGAATGGCCACGGGCCGCGGCCCTGTCTGACGGTTTTAATGCTTTCCTACGCCTGCGAGGCACTGCTGCTGCTGCTGCACAGGCTCCGGCAAGGAAGTCAACCGGGGTAACGGCACCAGAAGTTGGAAAAAGTGTTTTTAAATATGTAGTACTTTATGTGCATGACAAAAACTAAAAGACAGGAGCGTACACTGAGCATAGCTGCAGAAGATGACATATTGTGCAGTAAAGTAACAATGGAGTGACAGGATGTAAATAAGGGAAGCCATGCATTATGGTGATTTTACTATGTTTAAGTAATGTTTTAGTGGCCCAACTCAAAGTAAAAGTACTGTAATGCGAGGCCGAATGTGTATTTATTGCTTTTAAGACACCAATGATTAATAAATAATTGATTTTACTAGAAATTAGTGTTTTGCCTAGTAATACAGTGCTGAGCAATGCAACATCTGAGATTTAATTTTTGCAAAAGTGATGTATTGTAATTTTTTTTTTTTTTTTACGCTTTTTAGCACTTTTCTTTTTGTGACCATGCATTACAGTGATTGTACTATAGTGTTTTTCGGCCCAACTCAAAGTAAAATCGCTGTAATACAGGCAAAAAGTGTATTATTGGTTTTATTATTTTAATATAAATCATTTTGCATAGTAATACAGTGTCAAGGAAAGCAACACTTGGTGCATTAATACAGATGTGTGGTTACAGGTGTGCATACATAGGCCCTATGATCAACAGCGTCAGTTGTTGCATATTTAATCTTATTTTAGACCTGTAACTCATCATTTTTTGAAACATCTCAAATTTACTTTTTGCAAAATTGTAAACTTTTTACATTTTCTGTTGAGTTGAGGTGTAATGCACGTTTGTGTTTCAGAACCTGCGCCTGGGCGACGCTTCACGCCTCCCTCGACCACCCTGAGCTCGGGGAAGATGAATGAGGGGTTGCCCCTGGGGGCTCAGGAGAGCAGCGGCGCCGCCCTGGTGGGCAAACTGC
This sequence comes from Tor tambroides, assembly GCA_021397915.2. Lineage (NCBI taxonomy): Eukaryota > Metazoa > Chordata > Actinopteri > Cypriniformes > Cyprinidae > Tor > Tor tambroides. Next base: position 14,976 of record JAFVLL020014558.1, on the reverse strand, counting down.
GCATGGCTGACCGGAGCATGGTGGAGGTGCTTTCCGACCACCCAGGAGAGCTGGTGCGCACTGACAGCCCCAACTTCCTCTGCTCCGTCCTGCCAACACACTGGCGCTGCAACAAGACGCTGCCCATCGCCTTCAAGGTACCTGCTATCTGTGAACGACATCTTATGGTTTAATAATAACATGCAATATGAAGAACTATGCATGCATTTTTTTTTCTCAGGCTCGAGGACATTTTAAAATCTTACAATCTCACATTGGCCTTTTTTTAATGCACATCCTTAATTAAGCTAATGATTTGGCGGGAAGCGTCAGTAATTGTTGTTAATCTCCTGTTGTCACGGGTGACTTCAATAACTTTCATCATCATCTTCCGCATTTGGCAAATGATGGTAAAAATGCGAACCACCCAGTCTTGCCAAAACAGAGCATAGTGCTGTGAGGCATGTGTGTGCTCTGAAACAAAGAGCTGAAGAATGTGCTGACATTTACAGTTAATATGCAAATAACCTGCTCATTTAGTTTAGATGTGGAGATATTGTGCAAGTGGACGTGACGCAGGACAGTAAAGAGGATTTGAATGTTGATTGGTTTTCATTTTCACCCTCTGCCCAATGTTTTTGCTTAGTAATAAAGTAATTAAATCTTTTAAAGATCTTTTGTTTAGTCTAATAATAGTATATACACACTAGTGTTCAAAAGTTTGGGGTCAGTAAGATTGTTAAAAGTATGTATATAAATAAATAGTAATTGAAGTAATGATGCTGAAATTTCAGCTTTGATCACAGGAGTAAATTACAATTTATAATATATTCACATAGAAAACAGTTCTTTTTTTAAGACTTTTGTATAATTAAGCAAATAAATGCAGCGTAGCAGAGGTTAAAAACTTCTTACAAAAATATTTAAAAAATCTTAAATATATATATAAATATAAAATCTATTTAAAAACCATAAAAAATTTTTTTTTATCATCTTCATTATTCATCCTACTCTAATCATTATGGCGTAGTGTGAAAATTGATTTGTTTTTAAAATACAGTTTTGACAAAGGTTTAAACGTAACTAACATAATATTCTTTATTCATTGGTTGACAGGTGGTTGCCCTTGGTGACATCCCTGATGGCACGTTGGTCACAGTGATGGCTGGCAACGATGAGAATTACTCTGCCGAACTCCGCAATGCTACAGCTGCCATCAAGAATCAAGTGGCTCGTTTTAATGACCTGCGTTTCGTCGGCCGCAGTGGACGAGGTAAAATCTGTATAATGCTGAAAAACATAAATTTACTCCTCACTTAGACTTAAACATGTTTGAGAAGGAAACAGTTGATGTAGACTCAACCACTGAGCCGTGACAGAGATATTTTAATGCCAGTGTCTGTGTATGTACATGCTTGGTTAAATGTGTGTGTTCCTATGTTTTGATATAGAGCTCACACACGTCAGCACAGACCATTACCTGTCGCTTCCACTTCCTGTGGCACATGGCCAGTGCAGTCAAATACTGCAGATCTTATCTATTTAAATCACAACGCTTTATGTACACTTGCTAGTTATCCAGCCCTTTGTACCACCATCTGATTGTTTAACCGCTGTGGTCGCAGAGCCATTTTTGTGGCCTGTATTTTAGATATTTAAAGCAGCCAAAATGTGACTTGTGAGAAAATGAGAAGTGACTTCTTACAGTATTTGTGATGTATGAATCGTCCAGCTTCCGTAATGACAGAGTAGTTAGTCAACAGAATGACTAGCTTCTGGGAAAACGAGGGGTCCCGCAGGGCTCTATTCAAGGCCCGATGTGATTTCGCTGATATAGCCTTCAAGCTAACACCACTGCTTTTAACCTACATGTCCAGACATGCGATAAATATACAGATGCATACACACTCCTTTGTCCTGCTCTCTTTTGTCTGCGTCATCATTTGAACACAGCATAATAGAGGCTTCAAAGTCGATGTTTGCAGCAGGTGTGCTTGCGTACTTTGAGCACAAAATGCATGCATTGAAAATGGAAACTGAGTTTGTGTACAAAGAAAAGCATAAATGTTTAGTTGGGATTGTTAAACAAAACATATTTGTCCATTTTTACTGCATGAAAGTCTTGCTTTTCAGTGCATTTCAGACATGCACATCCTCACAGACTGTTGTTTATCTGAGCAACGCGATGTTTGAGAGCACCAAGAGCAGCTGCGTTCTGCTGCGATGGAAGTGATTAGGTTTAGTGCCGGAAAAGAGTGCAGGTCGAGAAAAAACATCAAGAGCGTGTTAAGTAAGAGAGAAATGTAAACTATGCATATCTACACACACTCTTGCTACTCTGTATTATGCGGACGAGTAGATAAGACAACAAAGACTGCATCTGTGCGACTTTTTGTCCATCCATCTTTGTTTTCGCAGCATATGGGTCACTTGGTGTCTTCAGGCACATTTACATGCACACATTTAGAAAGTTTCTTGCTTCGTGAGTTTGACTTGTCCGTGAACACTAACACACACACACCGTACAGTGCTCTACAAAACAGACATATATAAACAAATTATAAACAAATTCCCCCACATCATGCACGCACACACACTATGTAGGGACATCCCCTTGAGAAACGTTCTGCACTTCCTCCCTGTTTGGGCGGTGAGCCTCTCAGACAGAACGTCTCCCATCCAGACGCTAAACCACTGAACCACAGTCTGTGTGTGTGTGTGTGTGTGTGTGTGTGTGTGTGTATTAATGTAGAAGGTTTTGAAATGAGTGTGTTAGACAGGAACAGATGAGTCAGTGTTTTGCATTTATATTTCTCGAGAATTCATACACAAAATAGTACTATGGAATTATTGCAATATTCATATACCAGTGTAATGTAAATGTTTAAAACCAGTCATACAAGTGTAGCAGTACCATGGTATCAGATCTGAAATATGCCATGATATTGACATGTACTATGGTATTTATATGGTACTCAAAAGAGCACCATGCTAATACCATGCTGGATGTCCAAAAACATGATATTATCATGGTATTGGGTCCAAATACCATCTTATTATCATCTTACTCCAAGAAGCTTCAAAGAAGTACCATGGTACCATTTCCAAAAAAACTTGAGTAATTTTTTAAGTGATTACTATGGTATTTAAATGATTCACTGTAGCAGTACCATGGTATCATATAGTTGATACTTTGCTGATAAATACCACAGCATCATGTCCAAAAAAATGGTACTATCGTGGTACGTTTTGTAAGTGAGGTATTACTGTGTTGCCATGTTCATATGTACACATGCAAAAAAGTACCACGGTAATACCATGTTTTTGGACAAGTACCATGGTTTATGAATTTTAGTATAATTCACTATACTTCATACTTCCAAAAAAAAAAGTATAACTGTTATTAGGAACATACTGTGGTACTGAATGATTACCGTGTTTATATATCATGATGTGATATTTACGTGGTACCATATCCAGAAACATGGTAGTATCATGGTGCTTTTTTGCCAAAAAGTACCATCAGAATCAGAATCAGCTTTATTGCCAGGTATGTTTACACATATGAGGAATTTGTTTCGGTGACAGAAGCTCCACAGTGCAACAGAATGACAGTGACAAGACAAGACAGATAATAAAAAGAATAATATACAAATATACAATAGACAGTGTACAAAATAGCAAAGACACAATATACAAAAATAGACAATTTTGTATGTACAGGTATGTTATGTGCAAATTTGAAATGTAAATAAGTATGTGTGTTAAATAAATAGATGTATAATAGTGTTGTGTGTACCATGGTACTACTATGGTTTTTTGGTTGTGTCCATGTTAGTACTTTGAAGTTCCATAGAAATACCATGGTAAAGTACCATTAATATTACCATCTACCATGTTAACGCTGGTATTTACATTGCTCTGCAAGGTACCTCAAAGAATACCATACTGTATGTCCAAAAACATTGTATTATTGTGTCCAGAAAGCATAGTTATGACATAATTTGGTGCTGAATGATGGTTTTTACATGCAAAATATCATGGTACTTTTCTGTAAACCGAATATTCTGAACGTTTCGTTGTAAATGCAGATTATTAGTGCAGTATTACAGCATTATACGTGTTTTCCTGGATGTGATGTGATGTTTGTGTGTGAGATCATGGCAGACAGAAGTGGATCGGTGTTGTCACAGCGACTGCGCTCAGAATAGCACCTGGCATCGCACTCGAGTGCTGATCTTTGGCGCGGCCCGTGTTTGTGTGTGCGCCTCGCATCTGTGCATATGTGTGTGGTCAGGCCTCGTAGTTTGTCAGATTTTGGGGAACAGCTTGGAGTTTTTCCCAGCTCTATTTTTCTGGCTGAATAGCGAGCAGCGTGCGTGTATGTGTGTGTAACCGTACCTTGCTTTGGCTGGCGCGCTTGGGCCCGTTTAGCGCCGCGTAACTCAAACCCACTGTTGGCACGCAAGCGGCCGCCTCCCTGGGGTCCATCCTATCGTCAGAGTGATGAGTGACAGGTGAAGGCATCAGGAATTGTGGGTACAGACCCCAGCTCCCATAATCCTCACAGTCAAATCCGGTTTGTGTCGTTTGGCACATGTGCACGTCTCGCCTCAAAATGTCAGTCAAAACAAGAGAAACAGCTCATTATGAAGCTAAAATCGTGCATCTCATTATAATTTCAGTGAGTTTGTTGAGTCATAGCAAGAGCAGCCAGAGGGAATTAATATAAACACTGACTTTTAGGGGAGTCAGTGTTTTTAAAGCAATTTTAGTTTTCAGGTTTTGGAGCAGTATGTTGAGGATTTGTTTCACAAAATTCCTAATTTGGCAACAGTGACTAAATTACAATTATCCGGAAATGTTAAAAACTCAATCAAATGTGTTTGTGATATATGTACACTTTTTAAAGAAATTAATACTTTTATTCTGCAAGGATGCATTAAGTTATTTATAAAGTTACAAAAGATTTCTATTTCAGATAAATGCTGTTCTTTTGAACTTTCTTTTCATCAAAGAATCCTGAAAAATAAAATGCATCACAATTTTCACAAAAATATTGGGCAGCACAACTGTTTTCAACACTGATAATAATCAGAAATCAGCAAAATCAGCATATTAGAATGATTTCTGAAGGATCATGTGACATTAAAGACTGGAGTAATAATGCTGAGAATTCAGCTTTGATCACAGGAGAAATGATCTATTTTAAATCATAATAATATTACCAGTATATAATGTATTTTTGATTAATGCAGCCTTGATGAGCAGAAGAGACTTCTTTCAAAAACATTAAAAACTCTAAATGACCACAAACGTTTGATTGGTTCTTGTCATAACTCATTAATCAAATTACTGACCATAATATAGATGGTTTTCTATGAAGTTAAAATGCCAAAATCCACAAATCAAAAGAAAAAGAAAAAAAGAATTATATTTTACATAAAATAAAATGAAGTTAGTTTTTGTACCCTTAAGAGTCTTTGCATTTCAGCATTATTTTCATGACAATTAAGCATGTCAAATCAAAGTAGTACTTAAAATAACACCCAATGATGTGTATGCTTGGTTATTTCATTTGAATTTTTTGCCTTGTTTGGTTTATTTTTTGGCAGTACAGTATACAGTTTGAGACTTTTTGGATTGAGGTGTTAATAATTTGGCTGTGGTTGCTTGTCATAAAAATAATGTCAGTTGCAATCCTAAATGTCCTAAAAAAAAATTGCTTTCGTATCTTTTTCTTTTGACTTTGGGGTGAAATGCAATCTTGGCTGATTTTAGGACATTCACCTCTTTGGTTGTTTTTATTTGGAAGCGTGTGTATTGTTGTCTCAGTGCATGTGAAATCTGTCCGTCTTTGTACCGCGGCTCCTCTCGATATCTCACAGTATTATTTCTGACTCTCTCTCTCTCTCTCTTCGAGATCATCCATGTGTCCTCTGTTTATTTGGGGATGCGGTCACATGACGCGCTGTTTGGCCCGTGTCTCTGCTGTACTGTCAGAACTCTGTCTCTGCTTAAGGACACAACAAAGGCGACTTTAAATTCCCTTCTGTGTCTGATCGTGGGGGTTTTATTGTGACACAAGCACTTATGATATCAGCCGTCCATCAGATAGATCGGCCATAATGTCTTCATCCAGAAATACACACGCGCTCAGTCTCGTCTCGCTTACTGTGTTTTACAGTCTCACACTCCTTTAAATATGTACATCTCACATGTAGCTACTAATAAATAGACTCTGTGAATAAGTGCTAAATATATTCTGCAAATGCTGAATTTCTAATCTGTTTGTTTGTGTTTTTCAGGCAAGAGTTTCACTCTCACCATCACCGTCTTCACAAACCCTCCTCAGGTGGCCACGTATCAGAGAGCCATAAAGATCACTGTGGACGGACCCAGAGAACCACGACGTGAGTGACCACACATGCACTTATAAATATATGAAATATAATTTTAAAAATGTAATATATATTGTATATTCATATATAGTCTATAATATATATATATACCCACACATACACACACACATGCTTTTTGGGGCGATACTTGCATTCAGACATGTAATATATGTACTGCCAACTTACGTTTTCATTGTTATGTTCATTATCACTGTCATTTGATCACTGTAAAGCAGCGAATTAAAGCTGTGGACGTGTTTGTGTTTGATGTGGTTTTGCTGTTGGTGGCCGGATGGGTTTCGTTTAGTCTATTCTGTGATTTCAGTCAGTTTGACAAGTAACGGGTGAGATTTGAGTATGATTAGTATGTTGGTTCACAGGAAACGTTTACTGCCATTTACAAGCCTGTACATAGTATAGTGATGGTATCTGATGCAAATACTATGGTACTGAATGTTTTTACCATATGTGACCCTGGAGCACAAAAGCAGTCTTAAGTCGCTGGGGTATATTTGTAGCAATAGCCAATAATACATTGTATGGGTCAAAATGATTGATTTTTCTTTTATGCCAAAAATTATTAGGATATTAAGTAAAGATCATGTTCCATGAAGATATTTTGTAAATTTCCTACTGTAAATATATCAAAACTTCATTTTTGATTAGTAATATGCATTGCTAAGAACTTCATTTGGACAACTTTAAAGGTGATTTTCTCAGTATTTAGAGTTTTTTACACCCTCAGATTCCAGATTTTCAAATAGTTATATCTCAGCCAAACATTGTCCGATCCTAACAAACCATACAATAATGGAAAGCTTATTTATTCAGCTTTCAGATGATGTATAAATCTCAATTTTTAAAAATTGATACTTATGGCTGGTTTTGTGGTCCAGGGTCACATATGTATTAGATGGTATTAAATGTATGGTAAGGAAAACCCATGTTAATTTTGTTAGTGGAATGTTTTTATTTAAAATATTTCAAAAAATGACAAATGAAAAAAAGACAAATGATATTAATATTGCAGTGAAAAATGTTACTGCAAATTTATATTATGTTAACTTTTTATTACATTAATTTTAAGTTTTGAAAAGAATAATAATAATTTATAATATGTATTGTGTCTTAAGTTGTTCATTATTATAATTTATTATTATTATTATTATTTATATTTTATTTTAACTTGACTTTAGTATATTACATTATTATTATTACTTTGTTTTTATTATTGTTTTATTATTAATATTATTTTTAAAAATAATACATTTACATTTACATTTAGTCATTTAGCAGACGCTTTTGTCCAATGTGACTTACATATGAGGGCAACAGAAGCAATCAAAACCGACAAAAGAGCAATAATATGTAACTGCTGTGACAAGCCTTTTAATATAATAAATAACAAGAATAGAAAAAAAGAATAGGGAACACTAGTGTTAGAGGGTCTTTTTTTAAATAAAAATAAAGCAAGTCAAATGAATAGAAAACGAATAGAGAATGCTAGTGTTAGAGGGCCTTTTTATAATTAATAAAAAGAAAACAAGTATTTAGGATAGATATAGAATAGAGAAAGCTAGTGTTAGAGGTTCAAGTGATTTTTTTATGTATAAAAAAGAGACAAATAGATAAAACAGAGTTAGAATAGAGAGTGTTAGAGTTAGAGGGTAAAATGAAGATGGAAATGTGTTAATATATATGTAATATATTATATAATAATTTAGTAATTATAATAATTACTTTAATATTAATAATTATTATGCATTATGCATTAGACATGTGCCGGTATTCTGTAATGCAATATATCACGGTAATGAATATGCATGATATTGTTATCTTGGGCACTACAAAATACAGAGAATAATTATTTATTACAAATTATTCCGAATTTTGATAATACTGTATACCGTGATAAAAGCATTAGCAATTAATCGCAGCATGAAAATTTGATATCGGCATATCCCTATTATGCATAAGTTTCTTTTTATTAAAGTACCAAGACCGGCATTAATATTGAGTTATCTCCCCACAAATTATTTGTATTGGTATGTCTCTGAATCATATTGGTCAGACTAGAGTACAGTACAGTGTGTGTGTTTTAATAGCATGTCTTTATATGAGCGCGTATCATGCTGTGCTCTCGTGTTGGTGGCCGCGGCAGCTATATTCCCCGTTGGTCCGTTATTCCGGTCGGGAATCCGTCGGATGGCGCCACCCCACATATTCTGGGTCTGTCTGGCGGGATGCACTGGCCTCGTCTTCAAAGCGCCCAGACGCGCTCTCTGATTTCAGCAGGACTTCCTCTCCTCGCGTGCGCGGATGAGTGCGGATGATGGTTTCACACAGCTGTGGCCGCGTCTTTTCTGTTCCTTTCCGTTTGCCTTTTTCTCTCATCGCCTGTGATCATTAATCCCACTGTGCTCTATGTGTGAGGTCAGAGCGACACACACACGTCAGACACAACAGCGCCCCCTACACACGCTCATTCAGCATCATTAGTAGCACGTGAGATGTACAGAAGTGTGTGTGTGTGTGTGTGTGTGTGTGTGTGGTCAGATCATTGTTTACATGTTGTGTGTTAGTGTTGGCCGATGTGCTAAATTTTTATATCGTCCTATCGTCAGCCTGTGAGATCGCTCATATTATCGTGCTAATTTATTTAATTATTAATTTACTTAGGTCACGTACACACTGCAGATAAATTTAGTTGTCACTTCACCTTTTACTCCTTAATCGCGTTCTGTACACACTTAGGCCCGGTTTCACAGACAGGGCTTAGACTAAGCCAGGATTAGGTTATAGATCAATTAGGACATTTAAGTAATTTTTATAAACATGCTTAGAAAAAAAAAAAAAAAAAAACATTACTCGTGTGCATATTGAGACAAAACAAAAGCATTGATATATTTATAGATCAGTAAGTGCAAGTTTCTTTCAGTTGAAACAGCTCAGACTTACATTTTAGTCTGGGACTAGGCTTAAGCCTTGTCTGTGAAACCGGGGGATAATTCACTAAAATACAGGAGCACTTTTAAAAATAAAGGTACTACACGATGCCATAGAATAACAGTGAAAGAAGTCTTAACCTTAGCACATTTTGACATGGGGTTAGCTGCACTTACGAGCCCTGCAGAAAAGAGTCAGTGTTGCCAGATCTTCATAGAAAAAAAACAGCAAACAAGGACAAGCACAAAAAACACTAAAACACTCAAATGCATTATGTTTTATAACACAAAAAAATTATATATCTCATATCCGCAACAGACCACTTTATTAACTCCATAAAGTGCCTAGCTTTATGAGTTAAGGCCAAACAACATGCCTAAAAGCGCTTGTAAATATGAGGACATGGCAACACGGCAAGACAGCACTTTCTAAAGCAGCCTCCCGAGCATAAACACAACACAGCACATCTATCAGCAGTAGTTTAGGTAAAATCGATGGACAAAAAGAGTCTTTAGCCAAAAAATGGCAGATACCAAATGGCTAAATTATTATTCACTTACATGACTGCTGTTCTATACATACATGGAATGATAATTTACGGGACTCACTCCTACATTTAAATGCAGTTGTCACTCCCGAAACTTGTGGTGTCTATGTGGCCTTTGTTTTATTGCCGGAAAATGAACCAACTCCAGCGTAAGGCTAAAAGCAGCCTATTGTTTTTAATATGACTGAATTTGTATTTAACGTGACAACAATTTAATAGAAACATTGTAAATTACTAATCATAAGGCTAACATTTCCTCAGTTATTCAAAAAGCAGCTACAGAAAACGAGCAAAGAACATCATAACTGACTTCAGTCTAGCGCGAGTATATGCACTCCCATTACAATCAGTGAAGCTGTCGACATTGTATGATGAATAAATCTCTAATACTTACATCACATGTACATCTGCACTTTGTTGTTTATGATGAGAGAATTAGCAAATGAGCTGAATTTAGTCAGCGTGCACACACTCAACAACATAACTCCGGTGTTTCAGCGAGGATGACTCATCTGAATGCCTCTGATTGGCCATTGCATTCATAAGCTCAACATAATTGTGTGTGATTGGTTATAACACGCAACACTATAAAAACGTGGAAAAAGAAATATAATGGAACAAATAAGCCCTTATATTAATTAGATAGTATTACTAGCCTGATAATAACAATAATAATAATAATAATAATAATCGTCTTGCTATCTCTGAGTATCGTCGATACACGATACTATCGTCTATCGGCACAACCCTATTGTGTGTTTGTGTGTGTGTGTGTGTGTGTTTAAGTGGCTTTGATTGTGTTAATGGACAGTCAATAACTAAATCGTTCTCTCTCATCTCCGTTCTGTGTGTGTGTGTGTGTGTGTGTGTGTGTGTGTGTCCAGGCCACCGACAGAAGCCGGATGAAGCAGTAAAGCCAGGCGCGTTAGCTTTCTCTGAACAGTTGCGGCGAAGTGCCATGCGGTGCAGTCCACACCATGGCCCCGCCCCCAACCCCCGCCCCACCCTCAACACGCCCCCCTTCAGCAGCCCCGCCCACAGCCAGATTTCCGGTGAGTTAGACGGCAAATCCTCTGTACCTCACGCACATCTACATCATAGAGCAACATGAGGGCAGAGCTGTTTGTTAGTTCTATTCAATTCCATTCTGTCCTATTCTATATTCTACTCTTCTACTGAGGGAAGACCTGTTTGTTATTCTATTCAATTCCATTTTGTTCTATTGTTCTGTCCTAGTACATTCTATATTGTACTGTTCTACTGAGGGCAGGCCTGTTCATTAATTCTATTCAGTTCTATTCACTTCAATTCTATTCCCTTCTGTTTTGTATTATTCTATTATATTCTGTCCCATTCTACTCAGGGCAGGTTTGTTTGTTAATTCTATTCTGTTCTGTTCTGTTCTGTTGTTCTGTCCTATTATGTTCTATATTTTACTCTTCTACTGAGGGCAGACTTGTTTGTTAATTCTTTTCAGTTCTATTCACTTCCATTCTATTCCCTTCTGTTTTGTATTATTGTATTCTATATTATACTCTTCTACTAAGGACAGACCTGTTTGTTAATTCTGTTCTGTTCTATTCAACTCAATTCTATTCCCTTCTGTTCTGTCCTATTCTATTCTATATTCTACTCTTCAACTGAGGATAGAGCTGATTGTTAATTGTATTCAATTCTATTCATTCCATTCTGTTCCATTCTGTTGTTCTGTACTGTTCTGATCTGTTTTACTCTTCTACTGAGAACATACCTGTTTGTTAATTCTATTCGATTCTATTCTATTTCATTCTGTTCTGTTGTTTTGTCATATTCTAATCTGTATTCTACTCTTCTAATGAGGGCAGACCTGTTTCTGTTCAGTTTATTCACTTCCATTCTATTCCATTCTCTTTTTTCATTATTCTATTCTATATTCTACTCTTCTCCTTTGGGCAGACCCAAATGTTAGTTATATTCAATTCCATTCTATTCTATTGTTTTTTTCTGTCCTATTCTATTCTGTGCTCTGCTCTTCTACTGAGGGCAGACCTTTTTGTTAATTCTGTTGTTCTATTCTATTCTATTCTATTCTATTGTAGAGGATTTTACTAAAGACCCATTAGAATCATTAGTAAAAACACAGTCATTTATTTTCTGTTTGATTGTGTTCTTCAGTTTATTCCTATTTTTGGAACTTTTTTCATTTCCTGGTTGTTTTATTTGTTTTTTATTTTTTGTTTTTTATTATTTTATTATTTTATTTTTGTTTATTTACTTTATTTCCTAAAATCTAAAAACATTTTATACAAGTCAGAATATAAATTAGAAATGAACATAAATCAAAAATAGAAAAAGAATACAAAAAAGAGAACTTTCTGTAGTTCCCTTACAAACCCGTTTGGGAATCCCAACTATTCTATTCTATTCTATTCTATTCTATTCTATTCTATTCTATTTGTAGTCCTTCATCCCTTTATAAATAACACTAGGCATCACTGACCTCATTAGAATCAGTAGTAAAATCATATTAATTGCTTTGCTGTAATAGGAACATTTCATAAAATCAATCAAAATTTCCTGCAAACACTCATGTTGTGCTTTTGCATTAGTGTGTAATAGTTCAGGGATAGTGAAAGGAAGTGTGTATGTGTGTGTGTGTGTGTGTGTGTGTGTGTGTGTGTGTTTGTGTGTGTGTGTGTGTGTGTGTGTGTGTGTGTGTGTGTGGGGCACGTTGTTTTTGGTTCTGCTTGTTCCTGGCAGGTGACGGGGGGAAGTGGGGACACATCACACATCATCGGACGTTCAGACATAACAAATACAGCGAACAAGGCCTCCTTTGATTGGAGCTTAGACAAGCATGCCAGAGCGTGCCGCCACACACACACACACACACACACACACACACATGCAGTGGAAGGGAAAGTTTACAATCAGCAAAAGCCTCCTGGGGGCCACAAATGTGTCTTTGCTCTTTCATCGTTTCTTTTGTTTCATACTACAGAGAAGCCAGACTTAAACATTTGTACAGAAGAATGTTTGAATTACACGCTTGCTTCAATTAAAGTAGCGCAGTGACATTTCACACAGTCTGAACACTGGAGCATTACAGCATATGCATTATTCCTGCAGATTTATGCCATTTGAGTGTGATGCCTTGTTTGAAGCATATTCGTTTATTAAATATTTTGGGTAATTTGATTATGCTTTCAGTTATGGACACACAGAATGAGTTTTTTTGCATTGAAAACAGCTAGATGGAGTGCAGTGTTTTTGAAAGAAGTGTTTTCTGCTTACCAAGGCTCCATTTATTTGACCAAAAACACAGGAAAAATAGTAAATATTATTGTGATTTAAAATAGCTGTTTTCTGTTTGAATATATTGTAAAATGTAATTGATTCCTGTGATCAAAGCTGAATTTTCAGCATCATTATTCCAGTCTTCAATGTCACATAATCCTTCAGAAATCATTGTAATATTTGCTGCTCAAGAAACATTTCTGATTATTATCAGTGTTGAAAACAGTTGTGCTGCCAAATATTTTAAGGGAACCGTGATACATTTTATTTTTCAGGATTCACAGATGAATAGAAAGATCAAAAAAATAAAAATCTTACATTTTAAATGTCTTTACTGTCACGTTTGATCAATTGAATGCATCCTTGATGAATAAAAACATTAATTCCTTTCAATCATTTGAACACTTGTGTATATATTCAGAGCCATCTTCTGAGAAATCGACTGATTACAGCTCTAAGTTTGGCTTCAGCAGCACTTCTGCTTTTCATGCGTTGTTTAAAACATTTCCCAATCTGTAAACACAGAACTCCCGCGCCGAAATACTGAGATCCTCTTAGTTTCTCTTCCCCTTCACGGGTGCAGATGGGAGAAAGGTGTGTGTGAAAGAGAACGACAGAAAGACGAGCACCTTGCAAATGCGTAACGAGGAGGAAGCAGAACGCAGAAAAGAGGAAGTGAGACGTGTTTGACAGGAAGCAGGCTTGTGTGAAAATCCCTCATTCAAAGCGCAACCAAATCTAGCGCTGTTTGATTTTATTCATGGAAATAAGGGCATTAAATAAAGCAAACTGGTCTTTTAAACCAAAACGATGTTAGTTAGTGCTGGTCTGTATGGTGGAGTTGTTTACTTCCTAAAACTCCAAAGTCTGCATTTAAAAGTCATTAAAAAAAAAATCATTTTTATTGCTCTGCATGACAACTAGTGACTCATTGGAGACCGTTTTGATTTCCGCAAAGGAATTTTCTAAGAAACGTCGTACGTTGAGCTGTTCGGCTGATGATGGAGTGATGAAAGGCCTGAGCTGGGCCGGACTGCATGTTTCCTGCCTCGTGCTTCCCTCTGATCCACCGGCCAGAAATAGCAGCGGGATTACGGCCAGCGGAAACCGTTATTAAGTCATTCAAAAGCTCTCTTTCTCTCTCCTTCTTTGCTACTTCTCTTTTCATACCATGAAAATCAGAAGCAGCTGCTCGAATGGGCCTGATGTGTCCATGTTTGTTTGTGTGCCAACGTGTTCAGGCGAGCTCTGCTGCATGCAGAATTGAGGATGTGCATTTATTTAATGTGCATTAGATTAATTAGTGCATTAGATGTGCATCGGCTTTTGTAGCTCTTGTTTGTGGTGGTTTCTGGGTCGACCTAAAGCGTGCATAGATTAGGAAAGTTTGGAAACTTATTATATTTTTATTATATTTTAGGTTAATTTTACATAATTTTTATGTGCTTTTGTTGTATTTGTTTCTTTTTAAATATTGATATTTTTGTTTCTTTTTTCTGTTTCAATTGTAGTTTTTATTTTAGCGCTTTAAATTTTCAGATTTTAGTTACTGCTTATATGTTTTTTTATTATATTTTAATAAATTTTTAAAATATTTTATGTGCTTTTTATTAGTTTTATTTGTATATTTTAATAATTTTTTTAAATAACTTTAATTTTTAAAATTTTTAATTACATTTCAGTTTTAGCTGTGATTTTTTTTTAGCAAATTTAGTGCTTAAACTTTTTCAGTTATTTCTTTTTTTAGTTCTTAATTTTTTTTACTGTTTGTTGATTTGATTTTTTTTTACTTTTTTTATTCTAATATATATATATATATATATATAT